>JAXCLQ010070598.1:0-14091 GCA_035584115.1 Cedrela odorata
GTGTAAGGAATTATGATATGATAGACATTTAAGAATTATGTAATAGTAACACTCTTTGTACGTAATGATGTAGCATTTTGTAATAATGATTGATTGAATAAGTATGAGAATGAGGTGTTTCAGAATTAGAATAAGTTAGAAATGAGAATTCATTGTTGAAAATTTGGTAAATGACCTTAGTTAGTTAAATTTAATAATATGGGTAAAGCCAAGAAATTTTAGACACTAATTCCACGAATATCACATTTAAAACATTTATATTGATTAATTAAATAGTAGAAGATATGATTTATATATTTGTAGTATTAGGTTACAAGAATTTGGGAGAAGAATTAAGTTAGGTGGGAGGATCGTTAGTGGAAGTGGTTACCCTCCCTTTATAGTAAATAAATCGTGTATGCATTTTACTGTTTTTGAAGTAATATGATATCTGAGCATGTACTTGAAAATAATATGAAAATTGAGAATTTTGAATGTTTTATATGCTGATATCAAATTCATAAAATGATTGTTGATAATGATGTCGATGTGTGAATATTTATGAATGAAAATGATTTTATGGCTCTAGTCATTAGTTCATGTTTATCTGATTTGGCTAGGTCTCATGTCAAATGTGGGACTTGTGAGTTATTCAGAATTTTGTTTAACGTGCTATGCACGCTTTTGTTATGTTTAAAATGGAAAGATTGTTCGCTTTAAGCAGAATACGTGATCACGTTCTAGATTCGAATCACCTTGGGTGCAAGTGATACTAATTGACTGAGCCATTTTGAAAATGTTTGAAATATGAATGAATTATTGTGTTAATTGATAGTTTAACAATTCATTGATCCATTTGTGCAAATATTATTCTTTATTGTAAAAATTTTATTTTTCAAAGAATAGTACGTAGAAGTGACAAAGAACACATGCAAGGTTAATTAAGTATAGATGAAAATTTTGGAATATGTGTAATTAATATAGTATTTATAAGTTTGAGAACTAGTTATATAGATAACTCTTTATATATGTAAGGAATTTAGAAATTGAAGACATATAAGAATCATGTAATAGTAATACTTTTTGTATGAAATGATATAACATTATGCAATATTGATTGATTGAATAAATATGAGAATGAGGTGTTATAGTGATGATTTAGTACATTTTTGTGCGTTTCTTTTACAAAATTGTTACATTTTAAGATATTTAAATATGTTTTTGTAAAAATCGTGACGTTCTAGTATGTTTTAGGGGTTTTTTGGCAAAATCTATAACATTTTTGATGCATTTTATGGTGTTTTTGCATAATATTTGACATTTTGAAAAATATTAGAAAAATATTTGGCAAAAAAATAACATTTCAAAGCATTTTAGGCAAGAATTATGAGTTTTAAACTATTTTAAATTATTTTTGAAAAACAATATGACATTTTCGTGTATTGTATTCAATTTTCGGCAAAAACGACAACTTTTTAGAGCATTTTTTTTCAAATATGGTGATGTTTTAAAGCATTTTAGAGCATTTTTGGTATAAATTGTGACATGTGTTTTAGAGTCGAAGCTCATATGGTTATGCATAATTCATATGGTGTATATGTATGGGATTAGCCATATCTTGTATAAAAGTCGATTTGGTTATGTGTTGTTCATATCAGTTTTCGGATGATTGTTATGATGAGATTTGTTGCCTTGATAATTAAAATGAAAGTTTTCGCTAATTTTCTCTAGGTCGAGTTCTTAGACAAGTATCGATAAATATCTAAAATTAAAAGTCTTTGGCTAGAACAAATTTTAAAAAATTCACACGAAGAGTTCGTATTGGAGAGTTCAAGACATATTGATTGATATTTTATACAAGAATTGAGATTATGGTTTTGATATTCATAAACCCTTCCTTGATTAGAATTAGATAACTAAAATATTTTATCTACATGACAAGTTCAATCAGTGTAAGGTTTGATGAAGAAAATTTTCATTGTTATTTAGGGGTTGTAATACATTGCTAGATATTATTCATAACTGTTGAGTTTGTTGAATAGTTAAAATCTAAAGAGTTTGGATACGACTCACGGATAACCCATAATAAGCTTTCATGGTCACACCAATATCCTTGTGCATTATAAAGATATGAGAGAGAGTTAAATATTATCTAGATGAGGGTTAATACTTTTCAACGTAATATGAGGCCAAAATATATATATATATATATATATATATATATTAAGAATTCTTTAAGTTGTTAAAGAATTAATCATTTTATACTTTTATGTAATTTAATGTAAATTACATACATAATGAATAATATTGATTATTTAAGAACTAAAATATTATAGGAAAACTTTTATAAAATTACATTAATTATGAATTAATGTTACACTAATACAAATAATTTTCTTAATGTTAAATAAATAAGAGTTTATAATTATTAATTTTGCAAAAGGTTTGAACAATTAATTGAGTATGCCAAGGGGTTTAAGTATAAAAGGGGACTTAAAATCCAATTTAATAAATTAGAAAAAGAGGCACATGTCCATTGGCTTGAAATTGAATAGGAAATTTTCTCTCCATTTGATCATGCTTCCATCCATGCATCAAGGCGGTGCAAATTGAAGAGATTTGATAATTTTCAAGTTTATTCATCAAAATATTTACTAAGAAATGTATGAACTTAATTTCTAGCTTGATTTTACATATATTATATATATGTTTTTAATTTGTTCATGTAATGCATAAAAAAATTTAAGAGTTTTAATGCATTATTAAGTCATAGATCACTCTTACAATGGTATACCTAATTATCAATAAAAACTTCTTACAACATTTTTATATTGTAAAATATGATCTATATGTAGGTTACAAGTGTTAAGTTTACCCAAACTCATATCGTGATGTTTACTAAGTTAATTTTTTTCTCTCTATTTAAATTAGAAATTTTAAATAAAAACAAATTTGTGTATTCCAATCTTAATTAAATAAGTTTGAAAATTTTATTATATAACTAAAATAAAAGTTTAAGTAAAAAAAATAAAAAAAACCTTTTATGTATAATTAAGAAGAGAGTTTTTTTTTATAAAATAAAGGACCTACCGAGTTTTATTTAAAATAAAAAATAAAAACCACCGAGTTTATTTGTAAATTTATTGTTTAGCCTTCTGTGTTTTTTTTTTCAATTTTAGAAGATAACGGAATCGATTCTTGTAGCTGACTTACAAGAAATTAAGGGATAGTTTGATGTTTATTAATAAATATAGGGGTACGATTGAAATTAACCCATAATTATAAAATTTCGTAAGGAAATATCTTGTTCCGATTTTTAAACCCGAATCACAACCGGATGGCCAGACCACGACAGTTTTCTTACCTTACCCTAACGAAGAACTCCGAAATCAACATATCCTTGTTAAATAATGTCTCTCTGTCTGTCTTTCTTTCGCCCTTGGTAGTTGATTAAGTTTTTAATTTAGAAAATAATGGCTTCTCTTCTTCATTCATCATTCACTTGTTCAACAAGTTTGAGTTGCAGCTGCAACCGACGTAAGCCTTCGTTTCGCTTACGCATCCTACATCAACATCGTGTTGTATGTATCTTCGTTTTCTTTCCTACTTAAGTACTTACCTTTCTAGAGTATTTAATTTTTTAATTATTTATGTGTGTGTTTTTGGTTTGATGTCAGAATTGTAATGTGGTTGAGCCGTTGAAGTATGAGAATGGAAATCCATGCATTCCGATCCTTAGTAACGAGTTTTTGACTTCAAAATCTCATCTAGATAATACAAGGAACAAGAATGATACCAGACTCCGTATATTTTCTGGCACAGCTAATCCTGCACTCTCTCAGGTTTTTTCAATAATTGATTTTAATTTATTACATGTTAACTAAAACTAGTTTTGTTATTATGTGTTAAGATTAGGAAGAAGAAACACCAAATAGACAACAATAGCAATTTTTTTATTGATGAAATTGCAGCGGTGCCTCCTTACAGTGCTAAGACCTCCTTTCCTTTTAATGCAAGGGTGTCTGCATAATTGGCCGGCCACAGCCACTAAAATCAAGCTTATGAATTATTTAACTAAATTTACAAGTAACCTTCAATAGTTGACCATTAGGTTTTATCAAACTAAGAATTATTTAACTAATTTACAAGTAATCGTCAATAGTTGACGGTTACTTAATTGCCCAAACCTAGAACACAAAGCTTCCCAAAACCAAATTATTGGGAAATAATCTGGTTTAGGTAAGCCCACCTGTTACAATCCTTCTCATTTTAGAGCAGCCTTGTCCTCAAGGCTAGAAACTCAAAATATGTTGTTGTAGTTGATAGAGATCGTCCCAAGTTTTCTCCTCTGGTAAGAAATTGGACCATTGTGCCAACGCTTGTGTAACTGGATTATTATTGCATTTAGATTGAGGCAATACACCTTTATGCACCTTCTTTTAAGACATGAAACGTGAAATATAGGGTGGATTCGAGTATTTGAAGGAAAACCCAATTTCTATGATGCCTTTCCAATCCTTTGAATTGTCTTACATTGGCTGAAGAGTATAACAGCTTTTGAGTCCCTTTCATAGCTATTGAAGCCTTGTCTAAATGTTTAGAACCTTAATTACGTAATTTCTCCTTCTTCAAACTCATGCCGTGATTGGTGTTTATCAGCCAGTTGCTTCATTCGATTTTTTTAATTTGGGGCAAATTTTTGTTAAGGATTCAAATTGTAGAATCCTTGGCCATTAGACTTTGCACCATTGTAGCCGCATTACTCTCTCTAGGAACAATAAGGGTCCGTTTGCGAGTGCTAAAGAGCTAATTTTTTTTATTAAAATACTTTATTTAGTCGTAAAAGTCGTAAAGTACTTTTTTAATTAGTATGTAATTATGTACTAATTAAAAAATTATCGTTTGTGCTAACTAAATTTAATGAGCTTTTATATAAAGTTAATGGCCAAACACATGAATAAGTACTTGTATTTTTAGTTTAGTACTTATTTAATGCTAATTAATATTGTCAACAAGGCACTATGTTATTCATGTAGGATGTGCTCGTCCATAGACCACTTCAAATGGAGTGGTTCTAGTTGATATATGGAAAGTTGTGTTATATCACCATTTAGATAATTACTCAAGAGATTTATTAACAATCTCTTACTGCTCATTAGTTTGTGGGTGATAAGTCGAGCTCGCTTGCAACTTTGCACCCAGAAGCAGAAGCTAGCTTTGCTGAAAACTTGTTAGCAACACAAGGTCTCTGTAACTGATTATGTTCTTTGACATACCATAAAGCTTGTAAACATTGTCCATGAAGGACTTAGCAAAAATGAAGGGCCATGAAGTGAGCATACTTAACCCATCAACATCCACCATCACAAAAATAATTGAGTTTCCTTGTAATTAGGGAAGGCTTTCTATGAAATCAAGATGTATCAACAGCAAGCCAAGTGTAGCCATGATTTTCATCTTTTTCCTTTAGCAAATGTTACATTTAGCTATATGATTATGTTGATTTCTTCCATTGGAAAGCCCTCCTTATTCCTTCAATGATCCTTTTAACATTTGAACGGTCGTACTCTCCACTAGGTCCATCACAAGCTTCCGGCATTATTGCTTCATTGAAGGCCGACTTTGAAGAGAGCCAAAGTCTTCCCTTATCTTGAGTTGGTCATGTTCCCAAGTGGATTTTAGATTTCTATTTGAATTTTCTTGTAAGCTTTGGTGCAGGTTCTATATCTTTGTTTCCTCATGCCATTCTTTTTGTAGCTACTCCATCCAATCATTTACTGGTGTTGATATAGCCATAACTCTTCTGCCAGTTGTCTAAATGAAGCATCTGCCCTTGATTCTTATGTTTGCTTTAATAATAAGTTTCAAAGGCAAGATCAATAGCTTCTTTAGCCATTTTTGTTGTATTAAAGTTGTTAATCATTGCTCCAACAAATGCTTGAGGCTGAGATGGGCTGTGCAAATTTGGAAGTGTCTTACTTAGAGATCAAACTGATATTTCTGAACTGCAAATACCATAACAATCATTTCTTTTTCTCATAAGTTGATAACCCCATATTCTTTGGATATATGTAAGCCTTTACTAATAAAAGCTACTTGGTTTCCCTCTTGCATTAAAATAACTCCAATGCCCTTTCTTGAAGGATCATTTCTGTCACCAATTGATTGGTGAAATTAGGTATGGCAAGGGGAAGGCTAATTTCTTCATAATCTCTTATGAACCATTTGTAATACCAATTAAGCCCAAAGAATCCTCACAATGATTTAAGAGAAATAGGACTTGACCACAACAACATACATTCAACCTTGGATGAGCAGTTTCAACCCTTTTACAAGAAATCAAATGGCTCAAGTATTAGAGCTTTTGTTACCCAAAAGAACACTTGGATTTCTTAATTTACAATTGATTCTTATGCAAAGCTTCCAAAGTCATTCTCAAATGAAGCAAATGATCTTCCCAGGACTTGCTATTGACTGAAATATCATTAAAAAAGACCAGTATGAATTTCCTCAATACAGTTTAAATACTTTGTATATTAAGCTTTGAAATGTTGGAGCTTTTGTTAACTTGAAAGACATTAAATTCACAATGCTCCTCATTGAGTTGGAAAATTTGGCATGTCTTCAGAATTTACTCTGATCTAGTGGTAGTAGGATCTTAAGTTCAATTTGGACAAAAATTAAACCCTATGTAACTCATTCAACAATTCGTCAATTATTGGAATGAGAAATTTATTCATGATGGTGATGCTATTTAAAGCTTGATAATCCATGCACATTGACCAGTAAAACTGCAGAAAAGGGATTCATGTTGGGTTTTATATTTCTTGCCTCAAGCATCTCCTTGACAATCCTTTTAATATCATATTGTTGAACATAAGGATATCAATATGGTTGTAAATTAGTTGGAGCACTGCCAAATGTAAGATGGATTCAATGTTCTTGTTCCTTGTCTGTGGAAGGCCTTTTGGTTCTATAAAATCTTGTTTGAATTGTTGCAGCAATTTCTTTAAGTCAGTAGGTACCATTAATTGTATTTTTTTTAATGGAATTATGATGATCTGCCATCTGTATTGAGAATATTTGTGCTATTGAAGTTTGAAGAGTTAGCTTAACTATTTTGTCCATTTGTAATTGGGCTAGATAAAAACCACTTGGCTTTGACTAATATCCTTCAAACTGCTAATAAAACAATCAACATAGAACCCTTCATTCAATCCCCTGGTTCTAGCCATTAGTGCTTCAAACTGTTTTTGATACTCCCTAACCATTCGAGTCTGCCTCAACTTTGTTAATTTGCCGATTGGATTATCAAACATCCTTGGCCCAAGTTAACTTGTTATGGCTTATTTCATACCCCTAAAACTATTCTAGCGCCCTTCCCTCCAAATGAATTGTTGCCAAGTTCACCTTTTCATACTCATTAACTTTATTGAAATTTAAAAATCTGTTCACACTTTTACACCAATACACTCTGGATTTTCCTGTCAAATGTACAAAAAAATTAAGTCTAGAGAATTCTGTTTGAAACGGAGCCATACCAGCTTGTTGGCAATTTGGATTTACACTAGACCTTTTTGTTGAATCCCTTGAATCAGCGATTCCTGAAACCAATTGCTAATACGTGATTTTTGTGGCAACCACCAATTAAGTCAATTCGGTCAATGCAGTGCTTGCCTATCAGAACTTTCCATCAGTTGTATTATAGTCTTCTCCGTATGTGATGGTTCTTTTATTCTAACCCCATCTGCAATCACTAAGGTAACAAAACTCGGCCAGTGGCTCTGATAGCAAATGTTATGACCTTGAAGAATAAACACCAAATGGGCAAACAATAGGAATTATTTTATTGATGTAATTGCGGTGATGCCTACTTGCACTGGTAAGACTCCTTTACAATAGGTGTTAGCATAATTAGCCAGCTACAGCTCCTAAAATTTAGCAAAAATTTATCAACTAAATTTAGAAATATGAGCCAACAGTTTACTATTACTTAATAGCCCAAATATATAACGACACTTGTTTCTGAGAACCAGATTAGTCCCAAACGTAAAATTAAGTAATTCAAGTTGTTACATTATTCATAATCTATATATATATATTTTTCCTTTTTTTGTGTATTCAATAGGAAATTGCCTGCTACATGGGCTTGGAGCTTGGAAAAATTAAAATAAAACGCTTTGCTGATGGAGAAATTTATGTTCAGTTACAAGAGAGTGTTAGAGGCTGTGATGTGTATCTTGTACAACCCACATGTCCTCCTGCAAATGAGAATCTCATGGAGCTTTTGATAATGATTGATGCTTGTCGAAGAGCTTCAGCCAAAAATATTACTGCAGTCATTCCATATTTTGGGTATGCACGTGCTGATAGAAAGGTACTATAATAAATCTTTGAATGAGTGTCTATTTTTTATGTAGTCTACCTTTAATTGTAGAAGTACTCCATGCCAAAATCAATATTTGCTTCATTGACTACTATTTCAGACGCAAGGGCGTGAATCCATTGCAGCCAAACTTGTTGCAAATTTAATAACAGAGGCTGGTGCAAACCGTGTTCTTGCTTGTGATCTTCATTCTGGGCAGTCCATGGGTTACTTTGACATTCCTGTGGATCATGTATATGGTCAGGTAATAACCTGATTGTTTGATCTCTCTTGAGATTATTCATAGATATGATGTTTGGGCTGATCCCTGGGTTTGAATCGTACACAAAAACTTAAAATAAATTGATTCTAGACGATTTTTGAAAAGGCTGAAAATGAATTTTGAAGGTTCATTTCCTATAACTGACTTTATGATAAACTCATCGAACTGTTATTTTCAAAGCTGTATTATTTTTTCTCTTACATTTTGGTATAATGTAGAATGTGAACATCTTATTGCACATTGATGATATGCGTAAATAATTGAATCAACTTTGTTAGAGTTAAAATCATTTTAATAACTTAATAAGTTATTTCCTATTTTAACTCTAACAAACTTAAAGTTTTATGCTAACAACTTTATGTTAAATAAAATTATAGAATGGTTAATAATGCTTTAATAAGAATTTATCAGTTAATAAATTATATTCTTTTTCTTCTTTTTGCTCCTCTAGCCAGTGATACTTGATTACCTGGCCAGTAAGACCATAAGTTCTGATGATTTGATAGTGGTCTCTCCGGATGTTGGGGGTGTTGCTAGAGCACGTGCTTTTGCCAAAAAATTATCAGATGCTCCTCTAGCAATTGTGGATAAGAGACGTCATGGTCACAATGTTGCAGAGGTTAGATTCACTTATAAGTTTGTTTTCTTATTTTCTGTGATGGTTGTGTATAGTTCATTCTTTTTGCAATATCTTGATATATATAGCTGGAGATAATTTAGTGTTAAGTTTCTTTATTAATAATTTAATATTTGCTAATTTGCAGGTGATGAATTTAATAGGTGATGTGAAGGGAAAGGTAGCAGTTATGGTGGATGACATGATTGACACAGCTGGTCAACTTTCCTCGAAATCTAATTTTGTCCTTTTCATCAAATAGAAAAGAGCATGCTCTATATGATCAATTTTTATGATTACTTTCGCACTATTTTTAGTGTTATCATCTCAATCCTCTTGTTTGTTGTTGTATTGAGTGTTTCTGATTGGATTATGGGTTATAGGAACAATTGCCAAAGGTGCGGCTTTGTTACATCAAGAGGGAGCCAGGGAAGTGTATGCTTGTAGTACACATGCTGTTTTTAGGTGCGTCGATCCTTAGAATAAGTCAAGAATTCATCCTTCATTCCATTATAGGACTTTAAAAGTTTTTCATTAGCAGAAGCTGCAATAACCTGACAGTGTATTTATGGGCTTGTTAATTGTAACAAACAATCAATGGATCTTTTTTGTATAATTTTATATCTATGCATTTGAGCCTAGGTTTAGTAGTTTTGATTCTCAGTTAGAAAATTACTGCTGACAACCTTGGTAATTTGGAAGGTATTTATGAGTTGAGTTAGATGTATAGATGTTTTTAAGGATAGAATCACTGTACAATGATTGATGTGGAGCCGAGTACTTCTAATTAACTCAGAAGATTAGTAAGACTTATCAGTAGTGTGGCCACAACTGTAAATTTATCATTTTATTTTAAATGTTAAAATGTGACTTCATGTTGTATTTTTGTATCATCCTTAAGAAAACCAGTTGTGCATTTAAACAAGAAAAATGTTCAGAACTTTGCACATGCAATTGGTACTTGGATTGTTTTTTAAGATAAATTTTTATTGCTTTTGTTATTTGATTTTATTGTGCAGTCCCCCTGCAATTGAGAGGTTGTCAAGCGGTCTGTTTCAAGAGGTGATCATCACTAATACCATTCCTGTGTCAGAGCAGAATTATTTCCCTCAGTTGACTATCCTATCAGTTGCAAACCTTCTTGGGGAGACCATATGGCGAGTTCATGATGACAGCTCAGTGAGTAGCATCTTTCAGTAAGATTGGGTTAAATGCATTTTAAACTGAAATGGGTTAGCTTAAATTATTAACTTATTTATGACCCTATTTTCCTTTAAAAAAATGAAAAGAAAAGAAAACGAATAAGATTTTTTTTTTGAAAGGAATTCCACATTTAGCAATATTTCTTTCCAATGCTTGGATAGATTTCTTGAACGTGATCATTATCCCAGCTCTTGCATGTCAGTTTTAATTTCTGTAATAATTTCTTTGTCAGGGTGGCTATGAACCCTATTCAACCTTGGGCATTGACTGATCAATTTAGATGGGTGGTGTGTATACTTTGGCTTCATTACTGCCTTTTAGCCACCTTGTTAGAAGCAGAACTGTCAAATTATAGCCAAGTAAAAATCTTCTGATGAGAGATAGTAACATTCAGAGCTTTAGCCAATTTGGGGCGATTTTTAGTTGCTTGAAATAGATGGCATATAGGTCCTAAATACTTGTGTCTGAAAAGGTTGTTTTTAGGGAATGTTGGGTGAATTATATACTTGGTCATTACAATTAATGTATAATATCAGTTTGAATTCAAATTGACCATCCGATCTATCTGTATTCATTTTTTTTATTGGATGTCTTTAAATACTTGGTGAGCTTCTTGCCTGTTGCTTGTATATTTTATGCAATGAACATTCTCCTCAAGAATAAAAGCAATTGAATCTTGAGTTTATTAATGCACAAAAATATATCATTGCTGCCATTTAGCTACCTTGTTAGATGCAGAACTGTCAAATTATGGCCAAGTAAAAATCTTCTGATGAGAGATAGTCTATTGCATTCAGTGCTTAAGCCAATGTGGGTTGATGAGCAATTTTTAGTTGCTTGAAATAGATGGCATATAGGTCCTAAATACTTGTATCCATGGTTTCGTGGACAATGACACTGGTAAGGAAAATTTTCCGAAAATAGCCTCTTTTTTTTTAATTATTATTATTATTATTATTATTATTATTATTATAAATAAGTTATTACTTCTAATGCTTCCATGGTGGATTGTGGTCTAGTGGTGTGGAAAATAAGAGTAGATTTTGGTGAGGCTTTGATTGCGTCAGAAAATTTTGATGTCACAAGGCTAGTACAAAGAAAACACAAACCTATACTTTTGAGGCAATAGGTAGATTGTATTGTAATTCTAATTTCATTACGAATTAAATCCTTTCTTTAACAATTTTTATTTCACCAAAAAGAAAATACTAAAAAAATAATGATAACAATAATAAGTAAAAGGTTTGTTCAAAAAGATGTTTTATTTTCACTGATTTTACAAATATCTCTACAGACTTTTGTTTGTTAAAATATCTTATAGGTTATATAGTATACATTTTTTGTTATAATTATTATAACATTCTTTAATAAATAGAGGCTTCCGTGGATGATGATGATGAGTGGACTTTCTTACGACAAGTTATTCCATTCAATTTATGAAAGAAGCCACACTCAAGGAGAAGAGTAAATTTTTTCTCTTATATAAGATACCAACCAAAAAGAAGAGATCGCATTTTGATGAGTACACAAGGCGAAAGAAAGACTGACCAGCGTAATCAGAGGTATAATACGGCAGAACACTCCTATGAAACTACACTAGAATCGCAGTATGTCAGTACTTCTATTAAGGTTGGGTGTGGTTCGGTTTACTTCCACCCAATCCAAATTATTGAGCAATCTAAATCAAACCAAATCAATTAAAAACAATTGAATAATATTAAAAATACACTTTTTATAATTACTTCTCATACAAAAGAATGTATAAAGTTATATTATTACCATAATTCTTTTATATATATATATATTTGTTTTTTTCTGTCAATTTTCATTTACTCGAGTGAAATATACAAGACACTAATAAACCAATATTTGTCCTGGTATTTTGTTATGTTTTTAGTTCTTATTCATGTGTTTTATCTTAGGCTTATGTTACTTTGAGTTCTTTCTTTTGTTTTTGTACTTACAGGAATATTGGAGAAAAGCCTGAAAACATGCCCAATGATATGCTCAACACACTGTAGCATGTGTAAACAATGCATGAGGGTTCTACTGTCTATTATAAAAGAAGACAGTTTTTTTTTTTAGTTTCGGAAGGAGAAAAAGATAAGGAGAAGATAAACATATTGTTGGAGTTTGGTTTAGCTACCTAGATTCTATTGAATATTTTGGTGAATTAAGTTTGTAGAAAGTTTGAGATTATTTCTTATTCATTGTTTTTTACACTTTTGATTATGAATTTAGGATTGGCCATCTATTGTTTGTGATTGAAATTAACAATTGAGAATTAAGGTTTTATAAACATCATCTTGAACAAGAGTTTAAATTATATTCATTGACTTTGTTTGATTCAAATAGTTGTGTGATTTTTTTTTTTTTTATGATTAATCCAATTAATTAAGTAATGACCTCACATCAAGGCAATTATTTAGTTGATTGTAAGTGAGAATTGACCATGGTCATTGAAGTTCTCTAACTTTAGTGAAAAAGCAAATAATTTAAATTTAGGAATAATTATCTAATTCACCTAATATATTAATACATGATAGTTAACCAACTCCCATTCCTTTTCATTAGATTTAACACAACTTCATTGTTTTTCGCAATCTTTTAATTTAAGTAATTAATTATTCTATTTACAATCACTTCAAATTGTCATTTGATTAGATTGTCTAGGATTTTATAATTTGTTAAATTTATTAATTTAAAAAAAAATAAATAAGAGTTTAAACCATTGCAATTCCTCTCGACCTCGGGATGAACTTGTCATTAGTTATTAGTGATATGTGCACTTGCGGGCATCTCAAAAATTTTCTATTGGACATGAATAATAATATAATATTAAAAAATCATTTTACAACAATAAATTTATATAAAAGTTTGTTTTAATGAATTTGTATATTTATATAAGAATTTGTACTTATAGCACTACGAATTGATTAGATTTGAGTTATACAATTTTAAACTTTTAAATTAAGTCAAAATTTTATTATTTTGTGTGTTCCTAGCTAGTATTACCTCATTATTATTTTTAAAAAATTTGTATTAATTAACAACACATCAACTAATAAAATTAAGTTAATGTGTTATAATTTAGTTTAACAAATATAAAAAATTAACTCTATATATTCTGAAAAAATTATAAATAAAATAAAAAATTTAATTTCCAAGAACAGTAAAGAATTCTTAACCTGTACCCATATCCATATAACATTAAACATGAGTAAATAAAAACCTACAATAAATATAAAAATTCAAGTTAATAAATGAAAACTTACAGTAAATACGAAAACTGTCGCAATCTCTTCAAAAGTTCTATTAAATTTCATCTTAAAAAATAACCTACCACTTCTTATTTCCTAGCATCCAAGTATCCAATGTAGTGGATTGATTTTGAATCTTTCATATTACAAATATCTAACCCACAAATAAAATAAAATTATAACAATGTATTTATATAGTTTAGGTTAGGTTAATCGAGTTAAGGAAACGTTGAACAGAACAGGGAACGCAGCATGCTCTGTTTTTGAGTGCAGCGGAAGTGCGACTCACGAAATGGATTTCCGGGCGTACAACCGCTGCTGGGGAGCTTAGATTAACTTAATAAATCTGCGGAATAGACTCCCTTAAGATCGATACGTGCATGCA
>JAXCLQ010070599.1:0-14089 GCA_035584115.1 Cedrela odorata
AATTCGGGTTAGTCGAATTCTAGTAGATACAGGGAGCACGACTGACATTATTTTTAAAAAACTCTCGATTCCTTGAGAATTGAAGAATTAAGATTGAGACCCGCAGAAACAGCCTTTCATGGCTTTAACGAGTCATGCGATTACCTATTAGCGATAGTACAATTATCGATCGCCATAGGAGAAAAGCCATACCAAAAGACCACCATGGTTGAATTTCAGATGGTTGATCTCAAAATGCCGTATACTATAATTCTCGGGAGACCCTTTTTTAAAACTACAAAAGCAATAGAGAGTATTCACTATTTGAAGCTAAAATTTCAAGCAGAAGAAGGGATCAAAATCGTCAAAGAGAGCCAAAAATAAGCTTGTTCGTGATTCGTAGCCTCTTTAAAAAACTCATATTGCTTGTCAAAATGTCCATGGGTGGAAGTTCTTGAAGCCGATAACCAGAACTCACAAGACAAATAGGTAACAAAGAGGTCGGGTTAGAAAGTTGAGCTAGATGATAAGCCATCCGCGCTAGAACCAACGGAGAAGCTTTAATTCAGAAGCTCCTCAGAAGATTGTCAAAATCGGCTCTCAGCCCTCGGAGAAGCAAAATATGGTACTGAAGGGCATTCTAAGACAGTATATAGACGTGTTTGCATGGACACACGAAGACATGCCTGGCATTGACCCCCGGGTAATTTTGGATCGACTCGCAATCAATCCCTGATGCAAACTAGTGAAACAGAAGAGGAGATTGTTTAACGCCGAGAGGAGAGAAGTAGTACATGTCGAGGTGGATAAGCTGATGAAAGCGAAGTTTATCAAAGAAGTACACTACCTAGAATGGCTGTCAAATGAGGTGATGGTTAAAACGGCTAATGGGAAATAGAGAATGTAGGTGGACTTCACAGATTTAAATAAAGCGTGCCACAAAGAAAGTTTCCCATTCTCAAGATAGATCAACTAGTAGACTTTATGGCTGGGTATGAGCTGTTGAGTTTTATGGATGTCTTCTCAAGGTACAATCAGTTCAGAATGCATGAGCCGGATCAAAAGAAGACAACATTCATCACTGACCAAAGGCTATACTGCTATAAGGTAATGCCTTTCGATCTAAAAAACACAGGGGCTACTTTCCATAGACTAGTTAATTGGGTTTTTAGGCAATTGATTAGGAAAACTATGGAGGTTTACGTGGACGATATGATCACTAATCTCTAAAAGCCCAAGACCATTCGAGGCATTTGGAAGAGACCATTTCCTATATGAGAAAATACAACATGAAGCTAAATCCTTAGAAGTGCGCATTTGGAGTTTGAGCTGGGAAGTTCCTAAGGTATATGGTCAACGAGTATGGCATCGAAGCCAACCAACAAAAGGTTAAGGCCATACTGAACCTAAAGCCTTCGTCTACCCTTAAAGAACACTAGAGTCTAACAGGACGATTGATGACATTAAGTAGATTCCTCTATAAGGTAACTGACAAGTGCTTCCCTTTCTTCCAGATCATGAAAAAGGGGAGGAAAATCGAATGAACCGTAGACTGTGATAATAGCTTCCAAGAGCTAAAACGATACCTTAAATCACCACTGCACCTGATAAGTCTTAAAGATGGAGAAATTTTATACCTTTACCTGGCGGTTAGCAACCACTTGGTCAGTTCGGTCTTGATAAGAGAAGATACAGAGAAGATCCATCATTCCATCTACTACACCAATAAAGCAATATTAGATACCGAGATAAGGTACTCTCTCAATAGGGACTAGATCTCATCGGACCCTTGCCCCTAACACGTGCCAAAACAAAGTATGCTATAGTAGCCATAGACTATTTCATTAAATGGGTTGAAGCTGAGCCACTAGCCACCATTTCTGAAAGAAGGGTCACAATATTTGTTAAGCATAATATTATTTATCAATTTAGGATACCTCAAGTGTTGATCATAGATAACAGAAAGCAATTTGACGATGCGAGTTTCAGGGAGTTTTGTTCAGACTTCTCAATTGACCTTTAATTTGCAGCACCTGCTCATCCAAAAGCTAATAGACAAGTGGAAGCCTCTAACAAGGTTATCAAGAAGGTACTTAAGAAGAAGCTTAGGGAGCACAAAGATGTATGGATTGAACTTTTCGAGGTCCTCTGGGCATATAGAATCATCGCAAAGGTAACCATAGGCAAAACTCTCTATAGCCTAGCTTTGGAATGCAAAGCAATAATTTATTGAGGTCAACATACCAACTTTTTGAGTCAACAACTATGATAAGGCATCTAATGATCAGAGCTTGTGCTTGAAATTAAACTTACTTAAAGAGACAAGAGATCGAGTGATTGTAAGGGCAACGACCTACCAACAAAGGGTAGCTAGATACTATAACAAACACGTTCGGCATCACTCTTTTCAAGTTGGAGACTGGGTCCTAAGACAAGTAACTTTGAATACTAAAATACCAAGAGAAGGTGTTTTTAGAGCTAATTTGGAAGGACCATATAAAGTGGTATAAGCCTTCAAGCTCGGGGTCTACAAGCTAGAGACCCCAACTGTAAATAGGGTTAGGAAACCATAGATTAAAGTTGTATTACCTTTAAAAGCGTCAATGATTTGTAACATCTTTTGCCCCAGAAATAAATAAAGTTATTATTTTTCTCCAAAAAACTTACACTAAATGACTTCAAGTCAAGGAAATAATAAACTATAAACATCTAGGTGTAATCTCCTCCTTGAAGAATATGATAAGAGCGCGACATGCGGGATCAATTCTTAGGCGTGCTCCGGCTAAAAGCGATGAAGAGGAGCCACTGCTGTCACAAGGCAAGTGTGAAAAGAATCACCCAAAAGACCAAAGGCACGGATGTATGTACATTTTAAAATTTTTAAACAATTTAAACATAAGATCAACTCATACCTTCAATGTTGATATATGGAACAAGCTGCTCGTTAGCTTGAGGGAGTGTCACACATACACTGGATTGATAGCGACGAGTTCCAGTTACCCAGATTCGTGAATGGAAACTTAGAATAAGTTTTCTAGACCTAGAAAATTTCTAATTCTTATGGAAGAAAAGGAAACTCATGAAAACTATTTTCATCACTTTCCTCTCCTTGCTTTCTCTCTCTATTCTTCTATTTCTTCCTCTTTTGATTTCGTTCAAAAACAAAACCTCACTTATTGAACAATGGAGTCGTAGCAGAGAGGGGAGAAGAAGAAGAGGCAGAGTGTAGGTTTCTCTTAATTCCCAATTGTGAAAACCTAACTCCTACTGTGTGCCTCTCATTTAAGCCTTTTGTTCAAAAGCAAAACAATAGATTCCACGAGGCAACCTTTTTATGGATGGATTCCAAATCCAATCCCATTCATTAATCTAATTAATGAAACATAAATATCTTGCATATTATAAGATTAATCATATTAATACATATTATATATACATTTCTATTTATGTTTTAAGTGAGAGAGAGTGTATTATTTTATTTATACAATATAAATAAAATATAATGATTATATTTTAATATTATATCATATATAATTAAATGTAATCATCATTTATAATGTTTGACATTCAAATATTAAATACTAAAAGACACTTGGCAACATTACATGGTGCCATTTGTCAAGAAAGACCCAATTTATCAAATAACAATTATTTAATTATTAATAAATAAATAGTTTATTTATTAATATTCATATGAAAAATATATTTTCTTTGTTTCCATATGTCTGTAAATCATATTTACGTAATCCGAATTATTATTAAAATATTTCCTACGCATACGTGTGTTAACATGTCTTAGCTAGGAAATTAATTCTTTACAATAAAGAATTAAATTACTATCCGATCAAATATTGTAACAATATCATTAACTAATTTAATGATATCGCATATGGCAATAACCATTATCATCAAATAATTGATATGTGTGTGATTGCTTAGATCCACCGTGAGTTGGACATGAGCGGATACAAACCATTTTGCATTACTTCGGTACAATTCCTTACATCTGAAGTTCCCAATGATTATGCGTAACTTCTAGCAAGATGCCACTACCCCTAGACACTAATGAATCCTTATAGTCGTACATGCATGTAGTAAAATCCCTCTGATGTCGACTACCTATCGAGTGCAGGTTATAGCATAGTCAAACTTCTAACTCGATTATAGGAATAGGGTCTCAAATCATATACCGGATTCAACGTATCTAAAAACACATTTTCGGAAACACGTACTTTGGCTAGAGATTTCATTTCCCATTTATGACATCTCCACCTAGGATCTCAAGCTCAAGTTTCTGAGTCAGCAGATTCCATCTTGGTCATCACCTGTCCTCATACACCAAGAACATATTGCTAATAAGCTTCTTTCACCAGGTGTGGCTAGCCTGGTGCGATATACAAAAGTAAACAATGTGTCTCAATGCAGATGACAACCGTGACACCTCAGGTCAAAGGACAAGTAGTACACTAGTACTACATTGTGATGTATCATTGATTGTGGATAATCACCCATGTGATTTGTCAAGTTTAGTTATGCTCAATAACATGTTCTCCAATACGTCACCCATGTTTATACTCTTATGATATGAGACTCGTCACCCAACTATTAGCATCCAATATTAATCCTTGGCGGCATCAAACATGCCAGTCATGCAATATCATAGTCCCATATGACATCACCTCAAACTAGAAACTGATTCGGAAGTATTCAAATCAAAACTCTGTACTCATATCTAAGACTACTTGCAGATAGAGTCATGACATCATATAGCTTCTCAGGCAGTCGAAACGGCTGAAGTAACTAAGATGGTCAAAGTAACTGAGATGACTGTAGTGCCCAAGCTACTTCCTAAAGACCTTCCTGAGGAGAAGAGAGAGTTCTTTGAACATTTCTTGCCCTGCATCAACCAGCAGACTTCGAGTATGAGCTCAAGATACTCCAATGTTGTAGCCAAAGCTTTGAGCTTAGTGTTACTAGAATACCAGCTTAAGTGGTTTAGTTGGGTAATTTCACTTTCCTTTATTATCGTTTTCTAACTATCTTGTGTTCTTGAATTTCAATTGCAGTATGCGACCTCGTTGCAATGGGACAACTTTATAAAGAACTTCACAAGGGTGTTTGAGTCTAAGAAAAAGGCAGAGAGGGCTAAGTATATCTTGGTTATAGAGAGGGTTAAAGCCAAAACAAAGTTAGGGAAATGAGCTCGGGAGCAAGAGGAGCTCCAACTTAAGCCTGCCACAGCAAAGTCTTCATATGTTGAGGCCAGTAAGAAAATAAATACTCTGGAGCCTGAGCTGACCAGCTTCAGGGAGGAAAGCCAGAGGTTTATCAAGAATCTAAAAAGAAACGCCATGAGTTATGGTAAAGGTTGGATGTTGAAAGAAGAAGGTTCATGCTTCTGTACAAAAAAATTGAGGAAGGTGACAAAATGATGGGGTCTCGTATACGCGAGTGGGTCAATAAAGGCATAGACTTGACTTGGTTGTATAACGCCCTGGAACGCGAGCCTCCATGCCTTGATAAGAGCTCTTTGAGTGGTATCATGCCTGAGGGGGAGACTCATCCCAACCTGAAAATAGCTCATGTTCCATTTGTTGAATTGGTTGATGAGTCTTCTCCAAAACAAGCCTTGAGCTGAAATGATCGAGGCTTCTCCTATAGAGCCTTCTGCTTTGCCCCTACTGTTGCTCCTGATGTTGCTCTTTTCGCTCCTTTTAACTTGATCGCTGATTCGACCAAGCAGATTTAGTTTATTTTTTTTTCTTTACAATGTAATGAACCTCATGTATAAAACTTGTTCATTAATAGAATATTTCAGACTTATAAGCCTTAGGTTGCTTTGCTTTTTCTTATATTTTCTTTAATATCCAACATCTACTTCAATTCATAAGCTTCAATTGTTAGTGCATAACGCTTTTAAGAAATACTTGACTTGGACTAAGTTGGAGGAATAACATAGGATTTATTGACTTTCATGTCTCAGATTGAATGTCTTAGCTTCAAGTTATTGTTGATAACAATTTGAGACTTGTCTTTCCTTATGCTTCTTGATTTTATTCTCATGATTTGAGAGGATTTCATATGGTCTTTCTTCTTGATGAAAGTTGAACGTACCTATTAAAGAGTGATTGTGCCTTTGTACGTCTTGTTCTTATATTGTTCCAGAGACCTTTTTGAGCTGTAGACATTATTATTTTGAGATTATTAAAGGGTTTATCCTTCTAAAAACCTTGCTTACTCTTGCTTGAGGTTTTGCTCAAGACTTAAATGAGTCATGGGTAGTATCATCCTAAGATGGTAATAGAATATGATTTTCTGATAACCTTTTTACTTTTGTACGTCCTGAGGTTATGTTCAAGGCTTATTTGATATGAGGATAGTATCATCTCGGGTTGATTTTTTAGGATCCATGTCACCTATATTTAGGATTTGAGAGGAGATTACCCCGAGACGTTTAAGGAATATGCGTTCGGGTTCTAAGTCACCCATTTTTGGGCTTTGAGAGTATTGGAGATATCTATAGAACCAATTGTGTCATGTGATTCAAGGATATCATTTCTTATATATAAATGTATTTTTGTAATTAATTGTAAATTGTTTACGATTAATAAAAAGAAGCATATAAAATGTAGAATGAGATCCCGTAATGTATTATGATGTCATGACTCTATTTGTAAGGAGTTGTAAATATGAGGATAGAGATTTGATTTGAATAAATCCAAATTTATTCCTAATTAAGGTGATGTCATATGGGACTATGAAATTGCATGACTGGTATGTTTGATGCTGCTGAGGATTAGTATTGGATGCTAATAGTTGGGTGACGAGTCTCATATCACAAGAGCATAAACATTGGTAATATGTTAGAGAAAGTGTTACTGAACGTGACCAAATGTGACAATCACATAGGTGATTATCCATAGTCAATGATACGTCACACAGCCGTACTAGTGTACCACTAGTCCTTTGACCTGAGGTATCATGGCTGCCCTTCGCATTGAGGCACATCATTCACTTGTGTATATCGCATTGGGCTAGCCACGCTTGGTGAAAGAATATTGCTGCCAATGTGTTTAAGTGTAAGGTAACAGGTGATAGCCAAAATGGAATATGTTGGCTCAGATGTTGGAGCTTAAGATTCTAGATGGAACTGTCATACACGGGAATAATGTCTTTGGCCAAAGCAAGTATTTCTGAAAATGTGTTTTGTGGGTATATGGATCCTGTATATGATTGAAGTTTAGATCCTATGATTGAGTTAGGGATTTGACGATACCATGATCTGCACTCGATTGCAAGTTGATAACAGAGGGACTTTACTACATGCATATACGAGTATATGGATTCATTAGTGTATGGGGTTCATGACGTCTTGTTAGAGGTCGGTCATGATCATTGGGAACTTTGGTTACAAAGAGTTTTACCAAAGTGATACGAAAGAGTTCGCGTCCACCCATGTCCAGTTTACAGTGAACCAAAGGGTCACACACAGTCGGTTACTTGATGATGATAACATTTTCTATTAAATAATAATCATTAATTTGTTAATGATGTTGTTTCGATACTTTGATCAGGTAGCATTTTGATTATATATTGTAAAGAATATATTTTTCGGCAAGGATGAGCTAACACTCGTATGCGTGGAAAAAGTTTCAGTTAATTATAAGATAACGTAAATATGATTTACGGATATTATATTGTTATATGATAATATAATACTTTAATATGATTAAAGTAATAATATAATAATAATAATATCTTATATATGTAATGAATATAATATTGTATTATATATCCATACTAAAGTAATGTATATATATATATATATTAATCATTACTATATAAATATATGTATATATATTAAAGTAATATATATATATATATATATATGTAAGATATTTGTGTATATATATATATATATATTAGCATATATATACTCACACTCTCTCTTAATAAAAGCCAACCAATACACTCATGCCATATGTCTTGCTTTATGCATTTAATGAAATGAAAAGTAGGCAAGTGGGGTGTGGTTGTTAGGGATTACGACTGTGCAAGGAAAAACACTCAAGTGTTGAGTGTTAGTTGCATTGGATGCAACGTGAGCCTTCCCAAGCAAGACTCAACCGTGAGTTTGTTCTTCTCCATTATTCTCTCTAAAATTTCTAGAGTGCCATTCTTAGAGAAACATGGTGAAGGTTTGGTTTTGAGCCAAAAACACAAGAGAGAAGAAGAAAGCTAATGAGAGAAAGAACGTTTTGGCATGGTGAAGCTAAAACTGATCCCATAATGAAGCCAGAACCACCGTCACCAACACCAACGTGTGGAGATTGGTGGATGCGAGTGAAGGAGTTCATTTGTTACTTTAGATTATGAAGGAAAGAATTAAGTTCTTGAACTTTGCCTTTATGTTTATATTTGAAATTGTTTTAAATACCCAAAACATACACACGCACATATCTAGATCCTAGGGAGGCCATTCCGCAAGTCTGTGTGATGAGTTTGGCCTTTCCAGCAGCGGTCGCGCGCGCTTAGGAATAGATCCCGTGTGTCACGCTGCCACTATGAACGCGAAACAGAGCATAGTTTTTGTTCGTTTCCTTTCACATACCAGACAAAATTCTCCAGCTGTTCAAGTTCAACTGGTATGGTGCGATGTTGAAGGATTCGAGGATTTGGGTGAAATAGTGTTAAAGGGGAAGCCTAAACCCTAAGTGGAATAGCTCTTTGTTGAAAGCAATTTCGCCCTCAGTTGGGCAACTAGAGACTTCATCTACCTCGAGAACCCTAAGGTAAATCCTCTCAGGGATGTCATAACTGTTGGAGATATATTCTAGAACCAATCGTGTCATACGGTTCAAGGATATTATCCTTGTGAATATATATAATTTTGTAACTAATTGTAAACTTGTTTAAGATTAATAAAATGGCTTTTATATCATTTTGCATGTATAGTTGTTAATATATATTGTATCTATAAAAATACATAATGAGATCCAGTTATGTATTATGATGTTAGAACTCTATCTTCAAAGAGTTGTAGATATGAGTATAAAGTTTCGATTTGAATACATTAGAATTAGTTCCAGGTTGAGATGATATCATATGGGACTATGACATTAGTATTGGATGCTAATAGTTGGGTGACGAGTCTCATGTCACAAGAGCATAAAAATAGGTGATACGTTGGAGAACGTGACAAATCACATGGGTGATTATCTATAGTCAATGATACATGACACAGCTGTACTAGTGTACCATTAGTCCTTTGACTTAAGCTGTTATAGCTGCCCTCCACACTGAAGCATATTGCTCACTTGTGTATATAGCACCGGGCCAGCTATGCTTGGTGAAAGAAACTTGTTGACAATGTGTTAAGTGTATAAGGACAAGTGATGACCAAGATGAAATCTGCTGACTCAAATGTTGGAGCTTGAGATCCTAGGTAGAACTCTCATACGCGGGAATAAAGTCTTTGGCCAAAGCATGTATGTTCGAAAAAGTGTTTCGCGGATATATAAATCTTGTGTATGATTAAGGTCCTGTTCCTATGATTGAGTTAGGGTTTGGACGATACCATGTCCCGTACTCGATTGGGAGTCGATAGCAGATGGATTTTATTACTGAACGTACAACTATATCGGTTTATTTGATAGGGTCATGACGTCTTGTTAGAGGTCGGTCATGATCATTGGGAACTTTGGTTACAAAGAGTTTTACCAAAGTGATACGAAGGAGTTCGTATCCACTCACGTCCAGTTCACAATGAATCTAAGGGGTCATACATATTAGTCGGTTGCTTGATGATGATGGTATTTAATATTATACAATAATCATCAATTGGTTAATGATATTATTCTGATACTTTTAATAGGTAACAATTTGATTCTTTCTTATAAAAGATATATTCCTTGGCAAGGGCGTGTTAGCACTCGTAAGCATGAAAAATGTTTTGGTTAATTATAGGATAATGTAAATATGATTTATGATTATTATAATAGTATATGAAGATATAATGCTTTAATATTGATTAAAGTAATAATATAATATTAATATCTTTTATGTAATGATTATAATATTGTATTATATGTATATATATTAATTAGATTAATATATGTATATTATATTCTCTCTCTTGCATTATATATATATGTATGTATGTATTACATTAATTGAATTAGTGTTGTTTAAGCTAACCACTCAAGTCTTGAAACATGGGCTTTGTTTTATTTGATAAATGAAAGGCAAGTGGGCAAGTGAATTACCTTGTTACATTTAATGAAATGAAAAGTGAGAATAAGTGTTGAGTGTAGATAACAAGCATTGAGATACTACATTATCTTCCCAATCAAGAAAAAACTGAGAGTTCATTTTCTTCTTCTCTATTCTTTCTACATTTTAGTGAGAAATATTCCTTAGAGAAGGATTTCTGTGTGCTTGGTTGTGAACTAAAAACCAGAAGAGAGAAAGAGAGAAGCTAGAGAGAGAAAGCTTTATTAGGCTTGGTGAAGCTAAAATTGAAGTTTGAAATTCCATAACGAAGCTGGAACCACCATCACTAACACTGACGTGTGGACACCCTTGGAAGTAAGTGCGGAGGTTCACTTCTTGTTCCAGATTGCAAATCAATGAAGTAAGACTTCTAATTTTGCATTTAATATTTGGAAAAGTTTTAAATACCAAAACATGCATGTGTACATGTCTAGATCCAGTAGGGAGCCTTTCCGCATGTATGTGAGATAGCCATGGTTTCCCCAACGGCAATTGCGAGCCTGGAAACTGATCTCGTGCGTCGCGCTTTTATTGCGAGCGAGAAATAGAGCATGGTTTTCTGTGTTCTTAGAGTTTTTACCTTCAATAACATCTTGTGTAAACTTTTAAATCTAACTCAGTGGTAATAGAGGGGAATCAATCTACTTCATATGCTGTAAACCCCCACCTCTCTGAGATGGGGGGATAATAGGGACAATAGTTTGTTCTTCAGAGTTGTTTCTCTTAGAAGTAGCTTCGTTATCAATAGATTCCATCTCTGTTCTTAAGGCAAAAAAATAGAAAATCAAGAGCTGCACCAGTATCATCAACACTCCCAAAGTAACACTTAGACTTTCTAGTCCTAAAAATCATCTAAAAATAGCCATAACCAATTAACAATATCATGAATCAAACAAAAGGTAAAGAGTTTGAAAGAAAAATGAAATTTACTAGTTGTTTGGAGGAAGAAAAGTACTTAGAATGCCTATTGGAATTTAAAGTATGTCGTTAAAATTGCTTAAAGTTTGCTGTTAAAAGTGCTTGAAAATGACAGTGTATAAGTGAAGACAAAAAGGAGAAAAATGAGTGAAAGAGGGGTATTTAAAGAAGCAAGAGAACCCTTACCATCGATGACTATTACAGATCAAGGGATGAAATAGTGCCATGTCAGAATGGGTAATTAAAAAGGTAACTATCATTAATATCAAGGTAGGCGGCCTTCATTAGGGCCAACCAGATCTCTTGGAACTCGGAAAGGCATGATCCAAAGAGCTAATTACAAACTGCCAAGTGGAAAAAGTCAGCGAATTTCCAGTAATACATTTAAGCTCGACAGATGAATGCATCTTTTTATATTGAAGCTATTAGTGTTTATCAAAAACTGTTATTTTTAACTAAAACTAAGGGGCTTGATGTTGGACATAGGGCTTGATGTTGGACATATGGCTTGAATCATGGTTAAAGCCTAGTGAGCGGTGAGCCCAAATTAACGACAAAGTATGTGCTTTAAGCCTAGTCCAATCCCAAAAGTGCTTACCAAGGGATAATAAGGACTCTAGGCGAAGTGAAGGTCGAGACCTCTAGGGTCAAATAAAAGGCCTTAAAATTGATCATTACCTGAGGTCAGGAGAAAAGCCTTCGGTAAAACTATTAATTTTAAGACTTCATCCACAAAGGTTTCGAACACAGCTAATAAAGGTCTTAGATATATATGAAAATCAAGTCCATCTTAGGCTAGTAGAAAGCCTCAAGCAAAGCCTTCCAATACCTTTTCTTTTAGCTACATTCTAAAGGAAGACTCGATTCCTTCCCAGATACTTCCGAATTCTTCCATAATAAAGATCCTTAGCCTAATAAATGTATTCCATAATAAGGATCTTATGCCTAATAGACACATTCTGCAAGAAGGGCTCGAGATCCTATAAAATTTGGAAAACAATTACTTATCAAATGGAATTTCCATGATTCTTGCACAATGATATTCTTATCTCTAGATTCCATAGAATTCTACTAAACTTAAGAGACATAAACATCTATAAAAGGAGTCCAAGGGTAACCAAGTAGATATCATGAAACTCTGGTATTAAGTGGCAATATTCTCATTAATTTTCTCTCTCATTACAAAGAAAAACCCTAACTTAAGCATAAGAGGGTTTTTACCAGAATACCCGCTTTCACCCCCAAGAATTTTGCTGTGATCATAGGTTAAGCATTCAATCAAGCAAGAAGAAGAAGATCGTTGTTGGTGTACAAAATCTGATGGAGGATTTTTACTGTATCAACATTTGGTGCCGACTGTAGGGAAACATTAAACAAAAAGTTAGAAACCACCATAAGAAAGAAAAGCATGGTGACTTCGCGAACTTAAGCAAAAAGAAATTGAGCAACAGCAAGAGGAAACCTCTGCAGTAATCCTCTTGAAGAGACAGCGATGATTAACTAGAACGATGATAACCAACCGTTACCTTTAGAAAGCGCAAATCATGGTTCGGAGGCATTATTGCCACATCTACTTCCCCCCAACTAAGGAATCATAAAAACTGAATGGCTGGCTAAGAGATTGGCTGATAATGAAAAGCAATATACAGAGAAAGATAGATTGATCTAAGCTTTAATGGAGGAAGTGATAAGAATGAAGAGGATGTTCTAAACTAGTTCTCAAGGGTTAAAAATGCTTATGCCAGAAGAAGTAGAAGAGAGAAACGTTCCTAGCGCTTTACACACTGTGAACCATGAAACTAACTTTTGGCGGGACATTCCCAACAGGAAGTACATAGTCGCTAAAAAAAGAAAAGGAAAGGTTTTGTAACATCTCCTAAATTCGGGGTGTTATCAACAGGTGATAGGTCCGTCCTATCACCTTAAGCTTTATATAACCTGCTATCCATGCATGCTCAACACAAATCTATGTAAAATAAATACAATTCAACTACTTAAGGGCGTCATACTGCCACTGAAATTATATACATCTCAAATATTTATAATATATCTCAAAAATAAAGTTGACTATACATCTGTCATATCGTACCCAGGCAATCAAAACTAACAACAAACCCACATCATATGACAATACAAAAATGGATCTGCTAATCTCGATATGAGATGGACTCGACACCCTAATGACTGAGATCGATAACTCTCTTCCAAATCATGTCTCTAAACCAAGGTGTCAACTCACCAAACTAAGGGGTCTAGCAAAACTAGAAGGTGAGGGGGCTGAGTTTAACGAGACTCAATGAGTGAATGGTAAACACAAACATCATTGTATATACATAGATCTATACATTTCTATCACTTGCATGTTCATATGAGGTATATATTTATATACTCATATAACAATTATATGCATTAGAACAGAAACAATTTTCCATGTATCAAGCAAAGCATCTCATCACACATCATTCAACAACATATTGTTGTTCCAGGACATTATGTATCACCATCCCCCCAAACACGTAAATGAACCTGTAGGTGCCTTGGGACGTTATGTTCCTCCTTCCCCCAAGTCATAAAAACCAGAGATCAAAGGCGTTACGTACCGCTGTCACCTTGTTTCAAGTCCATAACAGCAATACACACAACATATTCACTTTTTTTCATTATACTTCACCACACATATACAAAGTTCATCATGCATAAACAAATGACAAGTTAACACAAGCTGTCATTTTTACAACCAATTTACAATCATACAAACACCACTTTTATGGAACCATATCAATGTTGGAGATATGCCCTAGAACCAATCGTGTCATACGGTCTAGGGATATCATCCTTATGTATATATATATATATATAAATTTTGATTATTATTGTAAATTAGTTTATGATTAATAAAATGACATTTATATCGTTTTGC
>JAXCLQ010070600.1:0-14088 GCA_035584115.1 Cedrela odorata
TGGGTCAGCCATTCAATTCCTTCTTTTCTTCTCCATATTTCTCTTTTGTCTTTTAGTTGTTTTATCTTCATTTGTCCTTTTTGAAATGAAAGTAAATAATATAAAACAAGTCTTTTGTCTCTTTATTATGTAAAAGTAAGAAATTAAATAAAACAATTATTTTAGTTAATTTACTTGGTTATGAGCTTGCCATTTGTCACTTATTTAGCATCATTATTGATTTTTTCTTTTCTAAACCTAAAATTCTAATGTAAATTAGCCCATAATCATCTAGTAAATGAACCTAATCATTTTGATCCTTTTTTTTTTAATTTAATCACTTTTCGAATTATTTGTCTTTTTAATTTAGGAAATATTTGATTCCGGTTACCAAAGCTTTATTATTGCAATTTCATAAAATTTTCGGTCGTTACATCATGCCTTGTAGATTGTTGGTATTGGAACTATTAAATTAAACATGTATGATGGCACGACTTGCATCATTCATAAGGTACGATATGTGAAAGGTCTTAAGGAGAATTTATTATTTTTAGGACAATTGGATAAGATTGGGTGTAAAATTTAGATTCAAAATGAGATCATGAAAATTGTAAAAAGAACGCTTGTAGTAATAAAGGTAGAAAAGTTAGTTGCAAAATTTTACATGTTGCAAAAAGTAGAGGCATCAGTCTCATCTTCAAAATATGGAGAAGAATTAATGATGATATGACATCGAAAACTCTAACATATGTCAGAACAAGGTTTAAAGATTCTCTTAGAATAGAAGTTACTTCCTGGACTCAAAATGATGTCTCTATTATTTTACGAACACTGTGTTGTTATTAGTAAGCAACACAGATCAAAGTTTTGCACAATCTGTTCTAAAAGCAAATGTATTCTAGAGTTAATTCATTTGGATATTTGGCAAACACCAGTTAAGTCCCTAAGAGAAGCAAAGTACTTTATGTCATTCATTGATGACTATTTTAGGAGATGTTAGTTGTATCTAATTAAGAGGAAGGGAGATGTGTTTGAAGTCTTCAAAGTCATTAAAATTCGGTGAAAATTGATTCTAAAAAAAAATATCAAGTGTCTCAGGATGGATAGTGGAGAAGAATTCGCCAATGATGTATTTGATGCATTTTGTCAGCAAGAAAGTATCAAAAGATAGTTCACTACGATATATACTTATTAGCAAAACAGGGTGGCAAAGTGGATTAATAGAACTTTGTTAGAAAGGATAAAGGCAATGTTGAGATCAGTTAAATTACCTAAGTCTTATTAAGCTGAAGCTGTTAATACCACCTGTTATTTGATAAATCAGTCATCATCAACAATAATTGAGTTAAAGACACCGATGAAGATGTGGATTGGCAAACCAGCTGACTGCTCCAACTTCTATACATTTGAAAGTCTTGTATATGTGATGTACAATTCTCAAGAAATAACAAAGCTGGATTCAAAATACAATAAATACTTATTTTTGGAGTATGTTGATGGAGTGAAGGAGTATCGCTTGTGGGACCTCACTACCCACAAGCTTATCATTAGTGGAGATGTTATTTTTGTAGAAGATAAACTACAAAAGAATGGTGGTAGCACTGAAAAGGAGGAACTGAAGACTACTATAGTTCAGGTGGAAGGAAAATCTGAACATAAAGATTCTTCTGAAGTAATACTGGAGCACGAAAAAGAATTAGTTGAGTCTGAAGTTTCAAAAGTTCAACGATTAACTCGTGAGAGAAGAACACAATTTTGACAATTAAAATACATTATGGAGGGCAATGTTGCACACTGTCTTTTAACAGAGGATAAGTAGCCATTAACTTTCCAAGAAGTAATAAGTAACTTGGATGCACATATGTGAATAGTAGTAATGTAAAAAGAAATTAAAGCTTTTAATCAGAACAAGACTTGGAATCTTGTGCTAATACCACACAAAAGGAAGGTCATTGGAAATAAATGGGTCTACAAGATCGAGCGAAATAACGACTATCAAGTGAAGCCATATCGTGAAAGATTGATGATTAATAGGTATGTTAAAAAGGAAGGCATTAATTTTAATGAGATTTTTTTACCTATTGTACGACTTATTACAGTCAAAGTAGTCTTAGCTATGTATGCTACATTTGACTTACATTTATACTAGTTAGATGTAAAAATACATTTTTTTCATGGAGAAATTGAAGAAGAAATTTATATGCTCCAGCCAGATTGTTTTGAAGAAAACGATAAAGAAAACTTGGTTTGCAAGTTAACAAAATCTCTGCACAGTCTCAAACAAGTGCCGAAGTGTTGGTATAAGAAATTTGATTTCATCGTTATTAGCCATGGATACAACGACTAAATTTCGACCATTGTGAGTATTTAAAGAGATTTGGTGATAATGATTTCATTATTTTACTGTTGTATATAGACTACATGTTGGTAGCAAGCCCCAACAAATATTGAGTTTAATAATTGAAAGCACAATTAGTTAGGAAGTTTGATATGAAGGATTTGAGACTAGCAAAAAAGATTCTAAGGATGTAGATTCACTAAAATAGAAAAGACAGAAAAATTTGGTTTTCTTAAAAAAATTATTAAAAAAAAAATCTTGCGACGCTTCAACATGTAAGATTGTAAACCAATTTCTACCATTCTTCTTGTGAATTACAAATTATCCTCAGTGATGTGTCATAGTAATGAAGCAGAGAGGATAAAAATGTCTCAAGTACTTTATTCATTAGCAGTGAGAAGCTTAATGTTCGCCATGATATGTACAAGACTAGATATTATATGAGCAGTGGGAGTAGTCAGTCAATTGATAGTAAATCCTAGTACAAAGCATTGGAATGTTGTAAAGAGGATCCTAAGATATGTTAAGGGGACTTTAGATGTTACTTTATATTATGGAGGATTAAAATGTATTGTCAGAGGTTATGTAGACTTGGATTATACAGGTGACCTTGATAAAAAGAAATCCACTACTGGCTATGTGTTTACATTTGTAGAAGAAACTATGAATTGGGTTTCAAAATTGCAAAGTGTGGTAGCATTATCTACAACAGAAGTAAAATAAATTGCAGCTACATAAGCATGCAAGGAAGCAATATGGGCTATAAGGCTCATGGAAGAACTCGGGCACAAACAAAAAAAAAAGTATTTGTGACAGTCATAATGTCTTGCATATTGTAACAAATTCAGCTTTTCATTCAAGAACAAAACACATAGGTGTTCAATACTATTTTGTTTGAGAAGTGGTGACAAATGGAAGTGTAAACATGCTGAAAATACACACTAAGCATAACCTAGCATATGTTTTGACTAAGTCAATTAATGTTGACAAGTTCGAATAGTGTCGATCCTCTTGTGGCTTAGCAGAAACATAAACGGCATTAAATGGCAAGGCAAAAAGGTTGATGTGGAGAAGTGATTGATTTTTAATTAAGTCTCCAAGTAGGAGAATGTTGCATATAAGTGAGTTGGGGGCTTGACGTTGAAAATGTTACATATAGATGGACATTTTCAAAGTTGGCGACTTGACTTTGAAAATTGATTTTCAAAGTTGTCGGTTTAACAATTTGAAGAGTTTTCACATGCATGGGTCAAATATTGATTGACCATGAATTGCCTATAAAAGACATTTTTGCTCCATGTGCTCATCCTTATGAATTCTTTTAATTCTATAACTTCTCAATTTTTCCCAAAAGAGAAATATTAAAGCATTCTATTTGAGTGTGATTATCTTAATACTTGAGAGAATGTTCTGCAATTATACTCTTCTTGTATTTAGAGAGAAGTTATAATCTTACTTTTTATAATGAATTATTCTACTTTACCTGAGTTTTTTATCTCAAATAATTTAAAATTTTTTTCACGTAAATCTATGTATTATTTATTTTCATCTTCGTTATTTATTATTATGGTTATATGATAGACAAAAGAATCTATTTATTCAATGGAATACTAAGTTTTATATTTACGTAATAATTGTTTGTGAATTTTATTTTAAGTTGTAAATAAAAATTTCCGTATATTCTAACAATTTTCATCTCATCCTCTCTGCATTAAGCAGCCGGCAATTGGCATCTTGGAAAACAAATTGAGACTTCAAAAGTAGCAATTGCGAATAAAGATTACTCAACTGACGATTTTGTTCTCTCTTTTCTTCAAAGTTTTGTCTTCAATATATAGTTAATTGATTTTGTTTTGTCCCTTTAATTTCCTTTTTGGTGTTGTGTTTTCAGAGAAGCGATTAATGACTTCATTATCAATGGTTTCTACATTCCAAAGGGTGGAAAGTAAGTCATTCTTATTCGTTAAGAATTCATAGTTTGACTACACATCAAACAAACTATATCCTTCGTTTAAAAAAAAAAAAATTAGAGTCTATACTTTGTGAGGATAAAGGCGAACTGGAAGACCCTTTTCAGGCATGGGAATGGGATCCACCACAATTTTTTCGTTGGAAAGAATTTTCTCCCATTTGAATCTTTTCACCAAATTGTGCATGAAAACTAGTATTTTCAATCGAGCATACTCCTTTCCGGGGCACATTCTAGGACCTCCACCAAATGGAACATATGTGTAAGGAGCTGGTCCATTTCCTTCAAATCTACTCGGATTGAATTTCTCTGGCTCGGGGAAGTATTCAGGATTTTTATGAGTCGAGTTAGAACTCCAATATAACTGCAGACATTACCAATAAAAATGTCAAAATAGGCAAGCATACATTGTGGGAAATTTGTCAAACTATGAAGTCTTAATAGATAAAAATGACTTACTTTCCAACCCTTTGGAATGTGGAAAACGTTGAAAATGAAGTCATTAATAGCTTCTCTGAAACCACCTTGAGTGGGCGGCGCCATCCTCATAACTTCACAAGCCACATTCCATGAATATTTCATTTTCTGAACGTCATCCCAATTCAATAACTCTTCCTTCATTTTTGATTTAGCAATCTCCATTTGTTCTGTGTACGTTCAACACAACACCAAAACGGAAATTAAAGAGACAAAACAAAATCAATTAACTATATATTGAAGACAAAACTTTGAAGAAAAGAGACAGAACAAAATCGTCAGTGGAGTAATCTTTATTCGCAATTGCCGCTTTTGAAGTCCTCAATTCGTTTTGCAAGATACCAATTGCCGGCTGCTTAATGTAGGGAGGATGAAAACAATACAAAATGCATCTTAATTTTCAAAAGATTATTCCACTTTCTCTTTTCCTCAAGAATTCCGATTAGTTTGACGTAATTAAAGATCATATAATTTTCTTCTTTTACCTTTACATCATAAGAAAGAAGAACTATTTTTATATATACATACATACGTACGTACATATATATAATTTTATATTAAGAATTATTAAAAGTGAATAAAAATTAATTTGTTAAAATTTAAACCTTGAATATTAACAAAGCCAAGTTTAAGACGAAAATGTATAGCAAAATTTGAATATTAACAGAATTTATGCATACCCTTGTAAACTTGGTCATAGATATGAGGGTTCTCCGCAAGATACTTAACAATGAAGGTACAAGCAGCACTAGTAGTATGATGTCCACCGATAAACAACATATGCGACAATATATCTTGTGTCGGTGACGCATTTCCCTCAGCAAGATCACTTCTTCTTTGTTTAATAATCTTCAGAAGCTCCTTCCTGATAAAATTTGATGCTTTAATGGCACGGTTAAAGGGAGTTCCAGGCAAATAAATGGGGATAGAAAAGATCCCAGAACCCAAGATATAGAAAGCATCTGCAAATCTTACAACATGGTTGGAATCCTCGACGCTCATGAAAACACGACAGGCGAGCCAGAAAGTATATTTCTTAGCAAGAGAGAACACATTTACCTGATGTTTATTTTCCCACTCATCAGAAAATTGTCTCTGCGCCATATGATCCATGATACCAGTATATCTCCGCAAAGCTTCAGCTTTGAAGAACTGAGGGAGGAGCTTACGCATTTTCTTGGTCTCTTCATTGGAAGAAGTTTCCATTGAAGACGGGAAGAGTTTGTAGACAGAATCCGGCAACCATACAGTGACAAGCTTATTTTCATTGGAGAACAAGAATTTGTTACCGGCAGGGCCACAAAATACAGCAGCTGGCTCACAGAGAAGGCTTGTTTTAAATACTTGAGATGAGTATTTTTTCATTCGATCGAATACAAATTTTTCAGGGCGGCCATTCCTTCCGGTTGAGAGGAATTCAAAGGTTTCTCCAATGAAGGGAAGGCCAATCTTGCCTGGGGGAACATTTGGGTAGGAAAATTTGGACCTGTGCTTGTAGAAGATGATGTAAAAAGGGAGAGTTATGAAAGAAACAAAGAAGAGGAGGACAAGATTAAGGAAGAAATACTCCATGATTTTGTTTTTTTAGTGTGTGTTGTGCATCGAGTAGTGAGTTGCTGTTATATTGTGAAGGTATTTATAAGCAAATGCATGACAATAGGTTATATACGGTTTAAATGGCAATATGGAAAGTCAATTACGTTTGGTCACTTTTAATGTATAATATGGTTAGTAAAGCTATTTGGTGAAGGGAAGTCTCCTAAGACTAGCGTTGGGTGCATGCATTTTATATATATTTATTATTCCTTAATTTTATGTATATATTTCATGACCCACGAAATTCGTCTAATTAATTTCTATATTTTTTATTTGATTTTGATTTGAGTTTCCTTGAACTTTGAAAGATCTCTTGATGCAAATCACCAACTTGTGTATAAATAACGTAGTATTTTAAAATTTTGTAAGTTTGTTATCGTTATAATACTTGTTAAATTTCCATTGATCAATCACTCCATATTAACACGTGAAGTTGTATAAATGATCTCATACAAGACTTTTTGCTTGAAGGAGGGGGAAGGAACTGAGCATTGAAGTGTGAAGCTGATTTCTTTCATTATTCGATTTTTGTAAGTCATCCCTCCTCGTTGGCCTCCTAATTAGCAGAAAATCTTCATTAAAAAGAAAAAAGAATGAATGAATTTAATCAATTACTTTATTTTTATTGCACTTAAAACAAAAGGCCTAAAACAAGAGTTCATATACATTAAGCAATTACAGTGTCGGCCATGGCCTTCAAGTTTCTGAATTCAGCCTGCAATATATAGGTCCATCCATATTGAAGATATTCAACACTACATAAACATACGACTCTGAATATAGTTGATGATAATTCTTTGAACTCAAACTTACAAAACAAAGAATTAGTTCATTTCTTCATTGCTTTCTTACAGCAAAATTTGAAGGTTAAAAAGGTAATGAAGTAGTTTTAAAATAGTAGTGGGCAAATGCATAGTTGAACCAAGCATAGGGGTAACATGCATTTTTCCTAAATTCTCCGATAACTTGTTCACAGTGCAACATTATTTTGTTATTAGAAAATCAATTCCTATGCAACACCTACAGTTTTAGGGGTAACATGCAAAATTAATATTGTATCTTTATTGATGGATTGTCCTATTTTTCACACACTTATAGCATAAATAGGGAAGGAGCTACCTTTCAAAAGTTGGGGGTTATAATGCAAAAAATGAAAACTTATACAAGTCAAAGTGTGTGTATGTATACAAGTCAAAGTGTGTGTGTGTGTGTAAGGGTGAAAAAATAAATGATTTTAGAGATTTTTTAATTAACTATTGTGGCCTCTCTCGGGCCACAACATGTAAAGCAAAGAGAAGAAGAGAGAAAATTAAGAATATAAATAAGAAACAAAATTTATTAGAGATATATAATTCTTTATTTAAGAAAAAAGTTATAATTTTGTATTTTTAAAACACTCAAAAATAAAAGAATATTATTTTCAAATTTTTAATTATAATTGTAAGAGTATAAGTTCTTATTTTTTAAAATAAACTTCTAGATATAAAATTATAATAATTGATAAAATTAATATATTTGCAACATCAAGAAGTAGGAATGAACAACGAGTTTGACTTTAGGCCATATCAAATATCTCAATTCTAAAAAATAAAACTAAATTGAACCATGGGCAGTGTAAAATCGAATCGAAATCAAATCAAGGACAATATAAAATGGAATCGAAACCGAACTAAGAGTAGTATAAAATCGAATCAAAATTCAATCAAGGGCAATATAAAATCGAATCGAAATTAAACTAAAAGCAGTATAAAATAGAACAAAAATTCAATCAAGGGCAGTAAAAAATCGAAATGAAATTGAACTGATTTGTTAGGTTCAATTTTGATTCGTTTTTTTAGCTTTGGTTCAAGTTAAAATATTTTTTTTTGGTCTAAACATTTAAATCATTATAAATAATAATGAATACTGAAAAGTGTACATTTATTAAGAGTTTATATTATCATTTTACATTTAAGAGTGTCATTAACTATCATAAAATAAGTATCTAAAAATTCAAAATAAGAATTTGTTTAATTTATGGAAAATGATTAATTTTGCATAGGTTTCGTATAATAGTAATATCCCTTAATCTGGAGATCCAATTGACGCAATTCTTGAGTTATTGAATCATGGACTTATCCTTTCACAATATTGTAAACCAAATGTCAGACCAATTAAAGCGTTTAGGTGGTAAAAAATGAACTTCAACAGAATTGAAATGCAGCCACTGTCCATCCTGACATGCCTCAGTATTTGAGTCGTATAACCCAAGATATAAATCCAAATATGGTAAATCAAACGTTACATAAAGGTAGGACAAATATCTACAACTTTTATGTTTTGGTCAGAGTTGTATTCCTAGTATATCACTGAAAAATAGGTCAACAAAGTCAAATAAGTGTGAAAAAAAGTTTTCTAACACTTACCTAATCTTAGCCAACTTCTTTGACATTTATCATTTATATTTTCCGATAAATAAGTACTTGTATTAGATATCAAGGGAATCATGTATCTCTTAACTTCTTTATTTCTTTTTTCCATCTCTTTTTCTTACAATTTATTTCTAAATTTGTAAGTAGGGCTAGGGTGAAGCTTTGTTGAATTTGTAGTTTTCATTTCTTTATCCTTTGAGTTATTCTTCAACATAAAATTTTTTAATTGAGTGAATTTTATTTCTTAAAAGTATTTTAATTTGTTTAAGAACTTGATTCATCGTTAACAAATGATACATTGAATACTTGTTATTTTCTACATCTCAAGAATAAGGTAAGTTATAATTTTTTACAAATCAATTCAAATATTAATATTTTATTTTCTTAACTTTTTCTTAAAATGGTATTTTTAATGCACTTAAATGTTTCATCTTCTAATTAAGATCAATCTTTAGTTGATTCTTAATTGAGTTATTACAAAAGATCAAAAATGATTTCTATAAATTTCTTTAAAGTGGATCTCAATGCCCTACTATTTAATAATATTCAAATTTCATTATAAGAATCAACTTATCAATCAAATTCTTATAACACTTGGATAATTGGACTTGTAATAGACTTGTATAACTAATTCCTTGTGGATTGACACTTGAACTCCCGAACTTTTATTATTTGAGACAACTTATATTTGGGTGTACAACCTTAAAGTTATAGCAAATTTTTTTCGCTGTTGCCGGGGAATTACGGTTTGTATATATATTACTTGTTCCTATTATTAAGTATTTTCTTTTCCTAACTCTAATAAGTTTTTGTTCATTTATTTTACTTTTATTGGGAGGCTCAGCTACCCATTTGTATTTTATTTGTTTATTATGGTTGGTTATATCACTTATTGTTAATTTATTATAGTTTGTTATTTACTACTTCATTTTATATGGTTAATTCTACCACCTATTGTTAATTTATTTTAGTTTGTTATTTATTATTTTTCATTATTTTTTATCAAGAGGAAGGTTTTACCACCTCTTTTATTCTATATTTATTGTTGATGCATTTTCCTTTCTTTTTATAAGCATTGTTGAATTTTATTTTTTAATTTATGCTTGAGTGGCATCGTGATCCTCATTCTCGTCGTTTGGTAAAATGTATTTATGAATTATTTTTTGGCAATTTGTTTGATTCGCCTCAACATTAACACACATCTAACACTATGGCTGAAAATTAAAGTGTGCATGATGAACATGAAAACCAACCTTTGCGAACCATGCGTGAATATTTACAATCACTTCGAAATTCTACCCCTTCATGATTCATTTTTTCTCTCAATATCAATAATTTCATATTTAAACCAGGTATGATTCCACTACTTCCTAATATTTAAATATAAAATTATTAGCATTGAGAGAAAAAATGAAATATCAAGGGGTAGAATTTCGAGGTGGTTGTAAATATTCACGTATAGTTTATAAAAGTTGGTTTTCATGTTCATCATGCACACTTTAATTTTCAGCTATAGTGTAGATATGTGTTAATGTTGAGGTGAATCAAACAAATTGCCGAAAAAAAAGTTTCTGAATTACTTTTTACCAAGTGACGAAAATGAGGATCACGATGCCACTCAAGCATAAATTAAAAAATAAAATTCAACAATGCTTACAAAAAGAAAGGAAAATGTTACAACAATAAAAATAAAATAAAAGAGTTGGTAAAACCTTCCTCTTGAAAAAAGATAAAGAAAAATAATAAATAACAAACTAAAATAAATTAACAATAAATAGTAGAATTAACCATATAAAATGAAGTAATAAATAACAAACTATAATAAATTAACAATAGGTGGTATAACTGTTGACCTTAGTGTCACACAAACTCATAAACTCATATTTTGATGATAACAAATATGTTAATTCAATCAAACAAATGAACAAGGAAGCATAAAGGATTCAAGTTAAAGAATCAAGATACAAGTTAAGGGTATTTATTTTTAACCTTAGAAATAAGCTTGTATATGTGCATTGTAGTATATTTGTGAGCTCAATCATTTTGCACTTAAAAATATATATTTGAAATCTAGAATATGAACTTAATCGTATTTTTCAAAAATGAAAAATGGACTAAATTGCAAATTTTTCAAAACTAGAAAAGGGACTAAAACGCAAGGTTTTTCAGGGACCAAGATGTAAGATTTTTAAACAGTGAAAACCAAAAGTTACTGTAGCATTCGGTTAACTGAATTGGATTCGGTCGACCGGCAGTAGCCTCTGCACCAATCCGCTCTACCATTTTTAGAAACGGTTAATCGAATTGGGTACTGTTCAAGACCGTTGGAGGCTTTTTCCAAGGAAACGGTTAACCGTTTCTGGAAAAGGTTAACTGAATCTGCACGAATTTTGAATATTTTCTATCCTAATGGCTAGATTTCGACCTTTAACTATAAATACAAGTCCTATTCTCTTTCATAACAAGTTTTGAACATTCCTATCTCAAATCAAAGTGAATTCAAACTTGTTTCATTAGTAAAATCACATCTTGAGCTTACAAAGTGCTATAAACACATTCAACACACCTTGTACTTCGATTTTGTAATATTCTCATTTGTTTGAGAATTATTTGAAGGTGTAATTTGTACCATATATATTTTTCACATTTGTAAAAGAGTGAAAGAAGGGTTCTTTCACTTGGGAAGTGAGTGATTGTGAGTGAATCACTTGTGAGGGGTTGAAGAAGTACCAAAAATTTTTTTTGTTGTAATTTGAGTCTTGGGTTCAAGGCTTGTTCTTCACTTAGGTTGAGTGAAGATGAGTGATTGGATAAAATTTCTTGTAAGATTGGAAGGAGTACCAAAAATCTCCTTGATTGTATTTTGAATCTTGGATTTCAAGACTTGTTGATAGTGAAATCTTCAAGTAGAGCTTGAAGGAGTGGACGTAGGCAAGGTTGAGTTGAACCACTATAAATCTAAGGTGTTCAATCTCTCTTTCCTTACTCTATTTACTTTCATAAGCTTATATTTGATTATGTATTAATTGTGTGGTTAAATTGAAGCAAATTCGAAAATCAGTCAAATTAAACTTAGAAACTCAATTCAACCCCCCTCTTGGGTTGCATATTAATATTTCAATAACTAACTATAATAAACAAATAAAATACAAATGGGTGGCTGAGCCTCCCAATAAAAGTAAAATAAATGAACAAAAATTTGTTAGAGTTAGGAAAAGAAAATACTTAATAATAAGAACAAGTAATATATATACAAACTGTAATTCCCCGGCAACGGCGCCAAAAACTTGCTACAACTTTAAGATTATACACCAAAGTATAGGTTATCTCAAATAATAAAAGTTCGGGAGTTCGAGTGTCGATCCACAGGGAATTAGTTATACAAGTCTACTACGAGTCCAATTATCCAAGTGTTATAAGAATTGGGTTGATGAGGTGATTCTTATAATGAAATTTCAATATTATTAAATAGTAGGGCATTGAGATCCACTTTGAAGAAATTTGTAGAAATCATTTTTGATCTTTTGTAATAATTTAATTAAGAATCAACTAAAGAGTGATCTTAATTAGAAGATGAAATATTTAAGCGTATTAAAATACTACTTTAAGAAAAAGTTAAGAAAATAAAAGATTAATCTTTGAATTGATTTGTGAAAAATTATAACTTACCTTGCTCTTGAGATGTAGAAAATAATGAGTATTCAATATACCATTTGTTAACAATGAATCAAACTCTCTAACAAATCAAAATACTTCTAAGAAATAAAATTCACTCAATTGAAAGATTTTATATTGAAGAATAACTTAAAGGATAAAGGAATGAAACTACAAATTTAGAAATATATTGTAAGAAAAAGAGATGGAATAAAGAAAAAAAGAAGAAGTTAAGAGATACCTGATTCCCTTGATGTCTAATACAATCACCTATTTATAGGAAAATATAAATGATAAATGTCAAAGAAGTTGGCTAAGGTTAGGAGATTAGGTAAGTGTTGAAAGACTTTTTTTCACACGTATTTGATTTTGTTAGCCTATTTGTTGATGATATACTAAGAATACAGCTCTAACCAAAACATAAAAATTGTAAATATTTGTCTTAGCTTTCTGTAACATCTTGATTCACCATATTTAGATTTTTATCTTGGGAGATACGGCCCAAATACCGAGGCATGTTAGGCTGGACGGTTGCTGCATTTCAGTCCTGTTGAAACCCATTTTTGACTATCTAAATGCTTGAATTGGTCTGACCTTTGGTTACAATATTGTAAAATGATAAGTTCATGATTCAGTGACATAAGAATTGCATCAATTGGATCTCCAAATTGAGAGATATTCCTATTATACAAAGCCTGCGCAAAATCAATCATTTTTTACAAATTAAGCAAATTCTTATTTGAATCTTTAGATACTTATTTTATGAGAGTTAATGACACTTTTAAGTGTAAAATGATAATAAAAACTATCAATAAATATACATTTTTTAGTATTCATCGTTATTTATAATGATTTAAATTTTTAGACACAAAAAAAAATTATATTTCAACTTGAACCAAAGCCATAAAAGCGAATCAAAATTGAACCTAACAAATCAGTTCAATTTCGATTCGATTTTATACTGCCCTTGATTGAATTTTAATTGAATTTTATACTGCTCTTAGTTTGATTTCGATTCCATTTTATATTGTCCTTGGTTTGATTTTGATTCGATTTTATACTGCCCAAGATTCAATTCAGTTTTATTTTTTAGAATTGAAAGATTTGATTCGACCTAAAATCAAACTCGTTGTTCATCCCTACTTCTTGATGTTGCAAATATATTAATTTTACCTATTATAATAATTTTATATCTAAAAATTTATTTTAAAAAATAAGAACTTATACTCTTACAATTATAATTATAATTTTGAAAATAATATTCTTTTATTTTTGGGTGTTTTAAAAATACAAAGTTATAACTTTTTTCTTAAATAAAGAATTATATATCTCAGATAAATTTTGTTTCTTATTTATATTCTTAATTTTCCCTCTTCTCCTCTTTGCTCTACATGTTGTGGCCCGTGAGAGTTAATTATGTTTTCATCCTTTTATGTCTATATATATATGACTTGTTTAAGTTTTTATTTTTTGCATCATAGCCCCCAACTTTTGAAATCTAGCTCCTTCCCTATTTATGCTACTAGTGTGTGAAAAATAGAAGGATCCATAAATAAAGATGAAATATTAATGAATTTGAATGTTTATGTCGATATCGCATTTAGAAAATAAATATGTAATGTTGTCGATGTGTGAAATGTTTGAAAAAGAATGTGATTTATGGC
>JAXCLQ010070601.1:3823-14087 GCA_035584115.1 Cedrela odorata
ATATATATATATATTTAATTAGTTTGTTCTATTTTTATTTATTTATTATTGTAAAGTATGATTGAATGTAAAAAAAACTTATAAAGTTCAGGCTGAAATGTCTCTCTTATTGTATTTTTTTAATTAATTAATAAAAATTAACATCGTCAGATGTATTTTTTTATATAAGTTTTACTAATTTATAAAATATTTTGTTTAATTTCAATTAAATTGACCAAAAAAAAAAAAGTTGAACACGACAAACTCGTTCTATCAACCGAAATTGAACCGTATGAAAAATCAAACTGAAACTAGCATGGAATTGAAATTTTATTCGTAACCGAAACTGGTCTGGAACTGCCCCGAAACTGGCTCAGAAATGGATAGTTTGAAAAATCGAAACTGGCCTGGCTTAGCCTGTCAATTACCTTTGAACAGTGAAATTGGCTCGAACCAGTTCGTCATAATTTCCAGTTCGGGCCAGTTCCATCTTTCTCAATTCCTCAACCCGGACTGAACAAGCTTAAAACCGCCAATTTCAAACCGTTAGACATTACTAATAATTAATTCATAAAAAATTCTAAAGATATATTAATGGTTACCAACTTTAATTTTATTTAAAAAATTACTTATATGGAGTTATTTGAATTAGTATGTAATTATATATTTAACATTTTTTTCTTTAACACTTTCTTTAAAAAATATTAAAATACATAATTTTACCAATAAAACACTCTAAGTATTGTTTTAATAAGTATGTAATTATATACTATATTAATTACCTAATGTTAATTAAATTTAATAAACACTTATATAAAGGTACTGATATTTTTAATTTAGTACTTATGTCATGCTAATAAGCACTACTAGACAAACATTAAGAGTTCGATTGGGACTACTAAAAAAAATAGTTAAAATGCATAAGCAACTATGGATTTTAGCCATTTTTCGTTAGTATATTTTAAGAAAAAATTATTAAAATACTAATATTATTTGAAAAGTACTTTAAATACTATATTAATTAGTATGTAATTATATACTAATTTAAAAATTATCTTTAATATTAATTAAATTTGATAAGTATTTAAATAAAATTAATTATTAAATAATTAATTAATTAATTATATTTTTAATTTAATACTTATATAATATTAATTAGTATTGTTAAATGTTCGCTAATAGTCAATCACTACTTTGATTATTATTTTTTTTAAATAAGACTATCGCATCTACATATAATATGATCTGCCACCTCCCCCGCGATAAGCCTTTTTCCATACATTTTTTCGTCAAAAATAATAATATAAATACACTGATTTCAATGCTTTTTGTTTTTCTTTCCATATACTTGATTAAGCAGTTAGAAAATTGGTTTCAAGGGAGAAGACTTCTACTCCTTTGGAAAATTCCATATACTTAATCACTTTGATTAAGCAGTAAGAAAATTGGTTTCAAGGGAGAAGACTTCTGCTCCTTTGGAAAATTCCATATACTTAATCACTTTGATTAAGCAGTAAGAAAATTGGTTTCAAGGGAGAAGACTTCTACTCCTTTGGAAAATTCCATATACTTAATCACTTTGATTAAGCAGTTAGAAAATTGGTTTCCAGGGAGAAGACTTCTACTCATTTGGAAAATTGGAATCACAGCTTGCTCTTTTGTCAAATTCTGACAGCGTTTTCTGACGTTTGGGGAGTCGATTTCTAGGGAAGACTACCCGCATTTTCTGGCGTTTTGGGGGTTGATTTCTGGGGACGTGGGAAGACTACACACAAGCGGGAAAAATTGGAATCACAGCTTTCTCCCTAGTCAAATTCTGAAAGCATTTGCCGCTAGAAATATTGGGACAGGTGTGGGCCTGACAAATGGCCCCAAAAGGTGTCTCTTCTAATCGTTCTCATGCCAAGAGGATTAGGAGGGGATGGTCGACTATCCATCCGGTGTATCCTTACATTGGATGTATTAATTACTTAACTGATGTTTGACTGCCAAGTGGCAGGCAAACAGTAAAAAGAAATTGGGGATAACAAATTTTGTAACCGGTTGTCCCCAGATAATTAAAATATAATATAAAAAATTAATATTTAATAATATAAATATTAATAAAAAATTACTTAATAATATTTTAATTGTTTAACATATTAAGTCATAGTTACAACTACTACGTTGTTTGATTCAAATTAATTTTACAGTTGTTTCAACTTTTGTGTTGTAATTTTAAATTTTAAGTGTATAGTTTCAAGTTTAGTATAAAAATGTTTCAATTTTAAAGTCTGATGTATTATTTTTCAAGTTGATCGTAAAGATGTTTCAAGTTTCACGTCGTTGGTTTAAAGATCTTGATTAGTTTGTCAAATATAGTATACAAGTACCCACATTAAAAAATATCTTGTGACATTGCTATGTGCACCTCGAATGGAGAATTTTCAATTCTTCTGTTTAATATTTCAAGTTTTTCGTTGCTGGTTTCAAATATTGGTTTCAACTTATGCATTAGGGTTTCAACTCTAACATATGATGTTTTAAGATCATTGCAAAAGTGTTTCAACTTTCGCGTTTTTGTTTCAAGATTCATGTTAACCTTATGAAACATGTGACTAGTATTATTATTGAAATCAAAATCGAGAATGTCAATGAGGGCTAGAATGTTATGCCTTTATAGATTGTTTTTTAGATGTTGATAGATGAGCAAGAAATAGTAAGGCTGATAATTGAGTTTGTAAATGTATTTTATTTGTTTCATGATTATAGTATGACTATTTGATATGGCTTTATTGTTTTTAAATTGTTTTATCTCTAATGATCTTGTGCACATGTGTAACTATTGACTCGAAACCAAGGGAATAGCGATATGTAACACCCTTGGATTCCTTTGTCTCAAATGTTACATTCCTGAGAGCAGTGATGGTATCTTAGGGGACAGTGATACGTAACACCCCATGACACCAGAAATTACAGAGAGGTATAAAGATATATTTAGGGGGACGGTGATACGTAATTCCCCTAAATACAAGAGAGATTAAATATGTGTTTGGGAGGATGGCGATACGTAACGCCCCCAAACACCAGAATTCTTGTAGTGTTGTATGTATGATGATATACCTTATAAGTACGTTGAATTGATTGTGATTGAATTGAGAAATTATTAGATGCATATGAATGTGTGTGTGTGTGTATATATATATATATATATATATATGGTTGTTGTGCTTTATATGAAATTTCGATATTAAGATTACATTTTACATTCACTCACTAAGTCTCTTTAAACTTACTCCCTCTCTAATCTTTAGTTTTGCAAGAACTTATGTCTAATGAGCTATTTTAGCATCTTGAAGAAACAAGCTAAGGAAAGAGTCTATAATGCAGTCATCAGGATTATTGGGTCCAGGTCTTGTACATTATTGTATGTTTCATCATGTCACATGATGTCCAGTTTGACGTCGAGTATTGTATTTATAAATATGGTCAGTTGATTGTATATTTAATTAATTATGTATTGTAATGTAAACATCTGTATCGTATATAATGTCAGTAGAGGCATATCGCCCGTTGACCTGCATAAATATGTTGGTAAAAATGTGTTGTACATTCATGTATTACATTGATGTTTAGATAGATTATATAAGGCTTAGGGTGATAGGGTGGTTTTATCTCCTGTTGATAACATTCTCGGATTTGGGATGTTACACACATGCATAAATACGTCGTCACATGAATGTGGAGACACATTATATGCATGGGTACTCCTAAAGGTCTCTCCCATATCATACGGAATACTTAACAATACTTATCACTTATACTAAACCCGAAGAAATTACCACACTTATAAAGGCTGTTTATAAACTTGTAATTGCTTATTAAGTAAATAATAAAGTTGGATACTCTAAAAAATACAAAACTTAACTTTCATGAATATTTTTCTTACAAAATCAATTTCTTATCACTTAAAATACAATGCATATGTTCATATTTCAATGCAAATGCACGTGACTTATAAACAATGACAAAAAAAAAAAACTCATCATAAACAATTATATAACACATAATAATGTGAAAATCAATACTTTTATAATAACATATATTTGAAAAAATAGTTTTAAGAACATAATCAAATACATACATATATTTATTGTGATTATTTATAAAATGTTTAGTATACTAATCTTTTGGTGATCGCAACCAAGTTAACTTAAGCACTTTTATCTATAATCAAATATTAACATTTATAAGTCTCATATACACTATCACAAAACACATTATAACTCATTAGGCATTAGTTATACCACTTACATGATCTAATCTATTTGACAACTTAATATTCTTAAATTTGTTACACTGACCTTTTAAAGTTTAAGAAATTTTCTTATACCTTAAATTACTTTCTTTTCTCTTGAAATTATAATATAAGATCAAATAAATATATTGATCACTAACTCCTCATAAAACTTTTTTTTTTTTCATATCCTAAACTTGATCACTTATTGTAATTATGTTAGGAAATATATGAACTAACCCTCAATCTTAGATTTTTAGAAAATAGAATACATACCCAAATATCACAAAATTTTTAGAGAATGTGTAGACATATATACAATAGTTTATTAAAAGTTTTGGGACTAAGTTCATTTCATAGTTAATTTAAATAAATTTTGTTTTAGAATCTTCAAATTCTACCAAACCTAATTAAATAGTGAGCAATAAAAAATACATAACAATTCGAAAATAAAGAATTTGATTCTAAACTTTTAATATGATATATCAGACACAATTAAAATTAGTATGTAATATTTCTTAATTTTTAAGATGACTTAATTAACTAAAATAATTTTCTAATTCAATTATTCTGTAAAAATAAGTATTTTTCAACATTCTAGGGTCAACTTTAGAAAATTATTAAAAAATTAAAAAATAATATTTTTAAATAAAAAAAAATTTATCATGACCCTGAAAATGACTAGTTTTGTTCAATAAATTATTTTTTTACATAATTTTTTATATTATTTATATATTATTTCATTAATTATATTTAAATAATTAAAATTATATTTCATATATCTAATAATTATAATATATTAATTACGTATGTTATATTTAATCAAATACGATGCTTCAATGTACATATGTTTAGTTCTCATTAAATTTTAAAAGTATTTTTTTTATAGTTATTATGTTTATGTTTTACCTTACCTTCAAATAAATAAATAAATGCATCGAAAATTCTTTCCAATCAAATATGGTATACTAAATAAATATATTTTGAAAAATTAATAATTTTCTCCTATTACACATTAATTAATTATAGAAAAAAATTAAATAACTAATAAAATAAAAATAAATTAGAATAATTATAACGAGTTGTTACAAAAATCAATAAAATTCATTAATTCAAAAATGTTACAAACTTATTATTGTTTAAGATTTTTGCATAATTTAATATTGACATTTATATCTTTCCACGGTTTTTTCTCTCATATACTTAAAAGGGTACGTAGATTTAAATTCTAAATCTTTGCACTAACTGCATCCCCCGAAAAACATTTTTGTCTCTGGCTTTGCACCTCCGATCCCAATATATACAAGTGTTATAGTATAAACATTGATTCGTAATTTACACACCCCTTAATTTGCTCCTGTTAATATTTCTCTTCCACTTCAAATCAGGGACGGAGACTGGATTCAATTTCTAGAGGGTAAAAATGTAAGAAGTACGATGGCCGCCAAGCAACCCCTAGCTGGGTCGATTAGGCAACTTCCAGAAGTACTGCTGTCAGGATTTGACTAAGAAGCAAGCAATGGTCGCAATTTTCCTTAGCAGTCTTGAGTTTTCTTTTCACTTCAGTACAACGTAGGGTCCGCTTCTGAAAATAAGGATACATTAGATGATGCACTTAAAACAGTAAAATTTTTAAGGGACAATTGATTTTGTAATCGGTGAACTCCACTATAATTAAAATATTATATAAATGAAACTACGCACGATGTCACAATTTTTACACTAGATATTTTAAGTTTCATTCACCCCGTTTCAAGTTCTGTTTATGACTTTTCAAGTTTTAGTTATTTGTTTTAAATTTTTATCTTAAGAGTTTCAAGTGTCATGAACACTACCACGATCTATAAGCACCCATGACACAGCTGAGAGGAACCCCCGAGGAATTGCTTTAAGTTCTATACACATCATTTCAAGTTCTATTTATGACATTTCAAGTTTTATTTTATTGGTTTCAAGGTTTTTTTTTTTTTTTTTGTTTCAAGTGCAATATACAATAGTCATAGCCTGTAAACACTCCACGACATGGTTATGTGTAATCGTTTTGACTTAAAAAATATTAAAATTAAGGACTAAGCTACAAAATATGTAAATTTAGTATGGATAAAAATAGAAAAATCTATTATATTTATTTTTTTTAATGCATATCATATATATATATATATATATATAAATTGCCACTAGTTGCAATTCAAGATTGCTAACTTATTGATTTCACATTTGAGCCTCTTAGTTGGGTTCTACAATTTATATGATATGCTAGACTTAAGGATGTATTTCCTTAAAAACCGACCATGTAGAAATTAAAATTATATGTATGCATGCTTACTTGGCTACTACAATCATAACATCACAAACTATTGTTTTTAGAAAACAAACAAAAACATATTACATGGATATAAACTCAAATATTTTTCAACTTTGATATGAACCTCAAAATTTTTTATGACATATTTAAGAGATTTTGCCGATTAAACCAATTGGCACCGACAAAACTGTTCAAAACTGCTGTTTTGCTTTGTTGTATCGATAAATTCATCTGATTAAATATCATGTGTACAATTAAAAGAAGAACAAAACAAATGCTACAATAAACACAGTTCTTTAATTTATAAAAAATTCTAATGCAATGCACAAAATATACCCAAAATGAATTCACTAATGAACAAAAAGGAAATAAGGAGCAATATAATAGCATCATTGGCATTAGTACATTAAGAAGCAACGACATTAAGGATTGCATTTGTATTATTCATAACTTATTTTAAGAAAGAAAGTCAATCACAAACATCAAAAATTCATGCAGGGAGAAATACTATACGAACAAGTACTTTAAGGAAGAACAATATCTTGGATAAATGTAGATGATTGTTTGACAAAATTTACCTTCAACAAACATTAAAAGTGAAAGTGCTCACTGGATATGAGAACGTCCTAATAAATGATTATGTAAACAAGAATTAGACATTAATGTTTTCAATTAAACTGAGAGAGTACAATAAACAGATAAATGGCAAGATAAAAAATTCTAAAAAGTCATGGGCTTTTATCAAAGGAATTATAATTGTGGGAGATTCCACAGTGCCTAGTCAACACTTAAAACTGTAGAAAACAACATGCAACTTCTAACATCCTAGCTTAGTATGCTTTAAAACTTTAGAAAAGCAAGCAACTGATAATGAAGAACGTTTTATTCTATCAGTTTGAAGAGAGCCAACAAAATATTCCTTCTATGATCTCTGGAAAGGGGCACAAAAAAATACTCTTTCAAGTAAATATACACGAGAGATCTTTAAATGATCATTGAACTTTTCTATAATGGAAGAGGGAGAAAGTAATCATGGCTAGACTATACTAAAAAAATAATGTCTTTTATACAAGCAGAAAAATCGATGAGAACATTTAATATGTGCTTTATCACTGAAAATTTCTTTTTGACACCAGTATCCTAAATTTGCTATTCTACTTGATGGTGAGGACAAGTAGCTCTCTAATAGAAATATAAATACATTGAAGAGAAAAAGAGGAAAAAAAGAGAGAATAGAAACAGCATACTATTTCTAGTGAAAATTTAAGGTTCATCCCCAAGTATATATTCTGACAATAGCAACAATATAATCAATATTTCATAAAGAAGTAAAAGACGTGTTATAGATAAACTAAGCTCCAAATAGCTCCAAATAGCCCCAAATACAACGATGTTGATGAGACAAAAGATCAATATTTCATAAAGAAGTAAAATACACACTGCATATAACACTTAGTACACTCACAGTTCTATCAATCTTCACACTGTTTGATGCTTCCTTTGCTTATTTTGCTGTTTTCCTTCCTATGAAAACTATATAACTCAGTATTCATTCTAAAATTGATGCAAGAATGCACAAATATAGCATGAATTCAATTAAAAAGAGAAAAAGAGGTGGAGGCATGTGTCCTTACAAATAATTTATCCAGGCATGGTCACGCTGGTTTTGTCTGGTTTATACACTACGTTCCTTCGGCTCAACTAATAACTCTATTTTTATAAAGTTATTTTATCTATTTAAACTTGAATTTTAACTTAGATCTTGTTGATTTTGTGATTATTAAATAAATTATTACATCTTTTTGTAATTTTCATTTTTAGGATAAAACTGATGGAAAACCGCATATGAACCCCACCAAATGTAACTATTCACGACGAGATCATCGCTATAAAATTGAATTTTATTCAAATCAGCTCATTGCTTCAAATATTTTGGAAGGAATAACTCTAATCAAGATCGCTCAAAGAAGTTATCGCATTTTAGAGATCGAGTATTCTAGAAATAAATATTATATCATGCTTATGTAAGCGCGTATATCATTAATAATTTATGATGTAAGCAATGATGTAATATGTCATTATAATGTAAGAAATAATGTTTGATGTAAGCGATGATGCAAAAGAGTGTATTGAGAAAATTAGAAAGTTTAATGGATGACGATGCAGGCAATGATGTAAATGGGGGTGAACTTTGCCTATAAGTAGGCATTATAATCATCATTCAAAACACACAATATTGAAGAGAAGAAGAACACAAGATATTAGAGGAGAGAAAGAGAGCTTGGAAAAGAGGAGCAAAGTAAAGGAGGAAACTCTTTAGTGAAGCTTCAAACCACTAAGTTTTCCCAATCTTTTATTATGTTTTGTTAGTTAATATTTGTTGTATTTTATTTTTTTATAGAGTAGATTTATTTTTCTAGGGTTATGATGTAGTCTAACTTTGATGTTCCAACCTTTTATTTAAAATAATTATGGATTTTCTATATTGGTTGATGCGTTCAATATTACTCTTAATGCTTCTAAATAATTGATCACTATTTAGTTGAATTGTTAATCATAATGATAGCAGAAGCTAATTTATGTGTTTTATTTCATTTTATTAAATGTCATAAATTACATATAGGAGAGAAATATACCTGCATAGTTTGTGTAGTTCTTAAAAAAGATCCATAAATTTTAATGAATCATTTAATATTTTAACTTTGCATAGGAACATAGCAGTTAAGCTTTATACGGTATTTTCCTTAGACTTCGAGAGAAGTTATGTGAATAATTTAGGGATACTCAACTAGCAACCAAATAATTAATTCTTGTTAAAAAGAACAAAGGGGAGGATCTAATTAGTTAAGGTAAAATCATAACCCTAAAGTTTTTAGCTTATTAATCTTATTCATTTACTTTATTCGTATTTAATTTTAGTTTTAATTTTCTATCAATCAAATTTCGTTAATTAAATAAAATTTGGGTTATGCTAAGTCTTGGGAATTAATTTACAACAATTCTCGTGGGACGATACTCATCTCATCACTCTATTACTTGTTCGACTCGTACACTTGCGATTTTGCACAACAAGTTTTTGGCGCCGTTGTCGGGGATTGTTTCTTTAAATTAATACTGATACTACATAATTCAAATTTTAATTTGGTATTTTATATTTATTTTTAATTTGTTTTCTCTTTCCTTTCTTTTAGGTTTTTTTTTTTGTGTTGAGAGTGGTATTTTATTTATTTATTTATCTATTTTTCTTTGTTTAAAAAAATTAAAAAAATAATAAAATAAAATTTTTTTATGGTTGTTTATTTATTTTATATGGTTGGTTCTGCCACCTATTGTTAATTTATTTACTTGTTTATTGTTTTATTTTTATGGTTAGTTTTACCACCTATTATTAATTAATTTATTTGTTTATTGTTTTATTTTATAAGGTTGGTTCTACCACCTATTGTTACTTTATTTTAGTTATTTATTGCTTTATTTTATATGGTTGGTTCTAATACCTATTGTTAATTTATTTTAGTTTGTTATTTATTTTTCTTTATTTTTTCAAGAGGAAGGTTTCATCCCCTCTTTTATTTTATTTTAGTTTGTTATTTATTTTTCTTTATTTTCAAGAGGAAAGTTTCACCCCTCTTTTATTTTATTTTATTTTATATTGTTGTAATATATATATATATATATATATCATAATTGTTGCTTATTTTTAT
>JAXCLQ010070602.1:0-14086 GCA_035584115.1 Cedrela odorata
ATTTATATATATATACATAAGGATGATATCCCTAGACCGTATGACACGATTGGTTCTAGGGCATATCTCCAACATTCTTTGCCTATAAAATTTTTGTGGGACGCCTTTCGAAACTATATTCTTGATCAGTAGACTTTTCACTTTAGTTTTGATTAATGCTTCTTCTTTTGAAAACTTTATAAACACAACCATGATTATTCCATGCTTTAGGTATTTTCCTTTTTTGTTTTTCTTATCTTCGTTATTATAATCAATGTAACTTTAATTTTCATTCTTTAAAATGTACCTTTCTTAGTTATAGTCCTTTGAAAAAAGGTTAGAAATGGTTATATGCTTTCTGTAGACTCTATTAGCTCGAAGTGTTATTTTTTGATGAAAACTCTTTTCCTTATTCTAATCTTATGACTACTTCATCTCTATCATTCTCTACTTCTTCACATGTTCTTTCTTCTAAAAATCTTATTCTTTAGTACTGTATTATAAGTAATGGTGCTCTCCCTTTACCTAGTGGTAACACAAATTCAATCTCTTTACAACATTATCAAGTAATTTCTCAGTCTCATTTTCAACTTCTTCTAGCCAAGAATACCTATTTTATGATTACCAAGTCTTAATGTGGTATCTTCAAGCCAAAAGTGTATCTTAATTCCTCTCATTCTACTAAAACAGAGCTTAAATCTATTAAAGAGGCTTTACATCTCCCAAAAATGGTAGCATATTATATAGGATGAGTTTGATGCCTTGCCAAGAAACTTAACTTGGGACTTGGTGCCTTTTTCACCTTATTATAAGCTTTTAAATCAACTATACTTCAGATAGTTGTATTTTTAAACATAAAGCTTGCTTCTTGGCTAAAGGGTTCCCTAAACCCTGACATTAACTTCTTTGAGATCTTTATTCCAATTGTCAAGGCCTTTTCTATGAGAATGGTGCTTAGCCTTATTGTTAAGTTTTGTTCGAACATACTTCAGGCAATATTAACAATGCATTTTGTTAGGGATGCAGTCTAGGACATAAATAAAGCCTAATAGGCTGTGGGCCATAAATAGAGTACTATGAAGAATGAAAGAAGGGTTTGAGGCCCAACTCGATCAAGAAATACTACTCATAGGATAATAAAGACTTCTGGTATAGTAAGAGTTGAGACCTATTGAGGTCAAATAAAGACCTCGAATTTAGAATCCAATTTCGAGACCCACCTTATGAAGGTCTTAGGTACAGCACGACAGATGTCTTAGATATATAATAATTTGAACTCACCTTAGGTAGATGAGGAAGTCTTAAGTAAAGAATTTCGAGACCTCTTAGCAGTTGTGTGTCAACAGAGGAATCATTCTTTTTCCAATTTCTCATTCTTTTTCCAATTTCTTTCTCGATTGTTCCATAATAAGAATCTTTAGCCTGATAGATGTATTCTGCAAGTAGGGCTTATTCCATAATAAGGATACATTGCTTGGTAGATGTATTCTGCAAAAAGGGTTCCAGATCTCGTAAAATTCAGAAAGCTGATACTTAAAAAGTAAAATCTCTATGATTCTTGACATTATAATACTGGAATTATTATCTCCAAATTTGAGAGACTTGAAGTAACCTATAAAAAGAGGCTAAGGATAACTAGGTACGCATGATGAAACAACCTTAGAGCATACGTACAATCTATCATAGTTTTTCTCCTTTAGTTTTCTCTTTAAAAAAATATTTACAAGTAAAACCCTAACTTAAGCATTAGAAAGTTTTCGCAGACTACCAACTTTTCACCGCCCTTTGTTCTTGTTGTGGTTTCAAGTTAAGGAACATTTAATCAAGAGGAAAAGATTGGTGCTAGTGCACTAAATCTAAAAAAGCATTTTTACTGCATCTACATCTTGCGTCGTTTGTAGGAATTTAAATAAAATGTCAGAAGCAGCTGCAAATAAAAAGAAAATCATGGTGACTACACGAACTTATGCAACTAGAAATTGAGCAACAGTGAAGGAAATTCTTCATGATAATCCTTTTGAGGAGATAATGGCGATTAACAAAAATGATGATACTTGATCGCCACCCTTGGAAGGTACAAATCACGGTTCAAAGACTTCATCTCCGCATCAAAATCCCTCAAACCCAAGAGTCAAAGAAACTGCATGGTTGGTTAAATGATTGGTTAACAATGAAAAACAACATGTAGAGAAAGATAGGCAAATTTACATTTTGGCTGAGGAAGTTGCCAAGATGAAAAGAATGCTTTAAGTCAATTCTCATGAGCTGGGAACACCTATATCGACAAAGCCGTGGAAAGTAGCATTCCAACTGCTCTGTAAAATCGCAAAATTGATTTCTGGCAAAATACCACTAGAAGAAGATACATAACTATAGAGAAAGGGAAAAGAAAAGTTTCCAACTATCTACCTAGAAATTTGCAAGGGAAAGATATTGCTTTCGGGCTTATTAGTGAACCTAGGCTAGATTCACATATTCCTTTGATGATTCTGCAATCATTTGCAAGAGAGGGTCAAACAATAGTTTTGGTTCAAAAGACATGAGTGTTGTCCCAGTTGCCTATACCCAAGAAGGGGGTGAATTAGGTTGTTTAAAAATTTTAAGCTTAAAATGAATGCAATGCAGTGCAATAAATAAAATAGTACAGAGCGAAATTACAAACATGAGATTTATAGCGGTTAGGTAAGATTAACCCACATTCACTCTCTCGGTTTTAGTTTACTACTGAGGTTTGACTATCTTTTTATTTCTATGGGTCAAGTGAAACCCAATATAACTTCTTCTTTGGTGAAGGGCAACCTTACATTTTTTTTCCCGCGTGAAAAGAGACCCAATACACTTTTCATTTAATTCGAGTGAGGATAAACCCTATATAACTCATAAATGTAATTATGTTTTTATGACTCTCACAATAGAGTTGATATCTCAATAACCTCGTACAAGTAATTTTCTCTCACGAAGAAAGAATAAAGAACAATTATAATAGAAAGAGAATGTATGTTCAAGTTAAGAATTCAAGAGGAATGTTGAATAATTTGCTAAATGTACTCTATTAATTCTTTTTGTCTTCAAATCTTCTATTTATACTTATTCTCTTCATGAAGACCTTTATGTCCAATGGCTTGATTAGGTACATTTAATGTCTGTCATAAATGTTGCAGAAGTTACCATTGAACTTTAAATTTGTTAGAAAGTATTAATCCGTTCTACCAAATGTATCTATCTATTTTAGCCGAATTTGAATATGAACTTGACTTTGATCCCGAATATCGATCCTTTCTCCTTCACATATCGATCTAGTTCACATCGTAATTAATTTTGAACTCTCTAGAATACAAAGTATTGATCTCTTTAGCTCTGGTATTGATCTGGTTCGACTTGTAATTAATTTCGAACTTTCTAGAATGCAAAGTGTCGATCTCTTCAACTTTAGTATCAATCTGGTTTGACTTGTAATTAATTTTGAATTCTTTGGAATGCAAAGTATCATTCTCTTCAATTCTAGCATCGATCTAGTTCGACTTGTAATTAATTTTGAATTCTCTAGAATGCAAAGTATCATTCTCTTCAGTTCTGGCATCTATCTTGTTCGACTTATAATTAATTTCGAACTCTCTAAAATGTGAAGTATTGATCTCTTCAGTTTTGGTATCGATCTAGTTCGACTTCTATCGATCTGCGTCTTCTAAGTATCAATTCGATTAGCTTGGTGATTTTGTCTGAGGCTTTTAACTTGTAAGATATCGATCTTTCATCTTTTAAGTATCGACCTTCTTCAAGTGTATCGATCCATGAGTTCAGTGTATTGATCCGTTTTACGAGAGTATCGATAGTTTAGCTCTAAGTACTAATTTTTTTAAGCTTAAATCACACTTCTCATAGAAAATTGTTTAGTTTGCTCAAAAGTACATTCACATGCAATTTTTTTAATTCTTAACATATTCAAATACATTTTGTTATCTATAAATTAAGTTGAAATTACATTAAATTTGATCAAGTGTATCAAAAACACACGCTTATATATCATGATATCATTAATGAGAACGTTCCTTAATAAAAAACGGTAAAAAGAGAGAGAAGGTTCTCAATGAAGCTCATCTCAAGGGAGAAAATCTAGGGAACATGACAATATGGTTGACAATTTGGAAGCTTGTGTCCGAAAGTTGGTGGTGAAGTTAAAGGACTAAAAGAGACGAGGACAAAGAAGGGATGATGAGCTAGCACCTTGATTGGGATTGCACTCTAAATCCCCTTTTTCCCGAAAGATCCTAAGTCTTATTCTTCCCAAAAAGTTCAAAATGCCTCAAATAAATCCTTTTACGGGAAAAACTGACCCATATTTACATATGGACTTTTTTAGGGAGAAGATACTAATCCTAGGGCTTGATAAGCCCCAGATGTATTGGTTATTCCTCTTGACATTAGAAGAATAAACAAGGAAGTGGTTTACCAGTTTAACCCCTAATAGCATCCATAGCTTTGAATAGTTATACGAAGTGTTGTTTAATGAGTTTAAAGGGGCAAGTGTTAGCCTTAAAACCTCTAGTTCATTATTACTCATAAAGCAAGGGGAAGGAGAAAGTCTTATAAGCTTCGTCAAGAAATGTTATGATGAAGTAATTGAATTAGTGGCTTGTCATCACTCCTTAGTGTCAGAAGGTCTCAAGAGAGGTCTATGAGTAGACCGAGGATGGTATGCAATATAAAAATTGTCTATCATTACCTATGAAATAGCTTAGAGAAAGTTGTTGGACGAGATCAAAATTGAAAACCAGGTCACGCTCAAGTTAAAAAAAGAGAAGACATTGAGATCGTCACTCCTCGATGAGGTAAGAAACCAGAGGGTGAACTTGAGAAGAAGGTGAGATGACAGGAGGGATTTCTTAGATTCCCATAGAAACGAAGGTCGGATACCTGACTAAAGCAGAACAGGTAGTAAAGAAGATGAATTTTCCATAAAGTTCTACAAGAAATTAAAAGATAGGGAACCATACTGATGGAACCTCGCCCTATCAAAGCCAAACCAAGCAGAAATGCCAAGAACAAATTCTACGAATTTCACCAGAGTACTGGATAGTTAACAAATGAGTGTTTCGACCTCAAGAATCAGATTGATGTACTGATTCAAAATAAGCCAGATTTCTTGGCAAATAATAAGGAAGGACTTGACATCCTTACACAGAAGAAAACATATAAATACCAAACTATGGTAATCTTCGACAAAGCCACAAAAGGGGGAAACTCCAATAGAGCAAAGAAAACTTATTCAAGATACTCGCTGCCAAACTCCACCTCTGATGTTCACATTATGAATGTAAGAGCCAAGAAAAAGCAAAGAATTGCCTCAATTCTAATTATGTTCACAGATGAAAATGAGGAGGGAGCACATTACTAGCACAATGATGCTTTGGTAATAACATTGACGATAGGAAAGGCTCAGGTTAGTAGAATCTTAGTAGATATATGGAGCTCAACCAATATCATCTTTAAGGAGACTTTAGACTCCCTAGGATCAAATTCTTGAGATTGAGGTTCGTCAAGACCGCTCTTCATGGCTTCGGTGAATCATGAATATACTCATTAGGGGTAATATAGCTGCCTATCACTATAAGAGAAAAGCCATACCAAAAGACTATGGTGGTTGAATTCCAAGTAGTCATTCTCAAAATGCCCCATACCATGTTTCTCGAAAGGCTGTTCCTTAGGATTACAAAGGCAGTAGAAAGCATCCATTACCTAAAGTTAAAATTCAGAGTGGGAGAGGGTATTGGCAACATCAAAGGAAGTCAAAAAGAAGCATGATCATGCTTTGTAACTTTCTCAAAAAGCTCGTACTGCCTGTCAAGACGACCTTGGGGAGAAATTCTTGAAGTTAATGACAAAATTTTGCAACATGAAAAGGTAATGAAAAATTTAAGCAAGGTGACGAGCCATTAGAAGAACTTGAACTCGTTATCCTGAACCAAGAGACAAAAAAAGGGTAAAATTGGCTTTCACCTTCCTGAGAAATAGAAGGCGATATTGAAGGATATTCTGAGACAATATATGGATATGTCGCATGGACACATGAGATTATGCCAGGGATTGACTCTTGAATGATCTCTCATCTGCTCACAATTGACCCCCAGCACAAGCCTATAAAATAGAAGAGGAGGCCATTCAATGCCGAACGAAGAGAGGCTATACACGTTGAGGTGGAAATATTGTTGAAGGTCAACTTTATTAAAGAAGTGCACTAGGTGATTGACAGCCAATTCACAAAAGATCAAGGCCATATTAGATCTTAAGTTTTTATCCACTCTTAAGGAACTGTAAAGTCTAACTAGGCGATTGACAGCATTAAGCAAGTTCCTATCCAAGGTAACTTACAGGTGTTTCCTTTTCTTTTAGATTATGAAAAAGGAAAAAAGATCGAGTGGATTGAAGAACGCGAGAATAGCTTCTAAGAGCTAAAATGATACCTCGTATCATCACTGCACTTGACAAGCCCTAAAATTGGAGATGTACTATATCTTTACCTCGTAGTAAGCAACTACTCTGTAAACTCAACCATAGTGAAGAAGGATTGAGAAAAGATCTATCGCAACATCTACTACACCAGCAACGCGCTGTTGGACATCGAGTCAAGATACTCCCCACTTGAGAAGCTAGCATTGGCAGTAGTAGTGGTAGCAAGGAAACTGCGATTATACTTCCAGGCTCATCAAGTGGTAGTGCTAACAAATTAGCCTTTGAGGCAAATTTTACACCGATTTGACTTATCAGGTCGGTTAGTGAAATGTTTAATCGAGTTTAGTGAGTATGACATCAACTATAAACCCAAGAAGGCAATAAAAGGACAAGCCTTAGCTGAGTTCATGGCGGAAAGATTGATATCCGAACATCTCCTTATTCATCAAATTATGAAAGACCCTGTGGATCGGGAGCAAGGGAATTTACCTATCGCAAACATGGCTGAGTCGGTCTGGAGCCTCTTTATTGATGAAGCTTTAAATGCACAAGGAAGATGAGCCAAAGTTGTCTTTATGAGCCTAAACAGAATCAAGGTAATGTATTCCTTAAAATTCAACTTTAAGGTCACTAACAATGAGTTGGAGTATGAAGCTCTGATTGTAGGGATCAATTTAGCCTAGGCTTTAGGGATCACAAGCTTAGACATTCACTATGACTCCTAACTAATAACCAGTCAAATGGACGGATAGTTTTAGGTCCGAGAAAATAACATGTAAGCTTATCTAGAGAAATCGAAACAACTCCTAGACACTCTGAGGACTGTTATGATAAAACAGATCCCAAGAATAGAGAACTTCAGGGAAGACATTTTGGCAAAATTGGCCTATACCTTTAAAAGGAATATCCCAGCCTTAGTTCTTATCGAAGCACTAGAGTAGAAGAACACTGATATGAGCAACAACCAACTTCACATAGCTCAGCTCCACTTTTACCATAGCTGGATGGAAGAGATAAAATCCTACATCTAAGAGGGAAAACTCCCGGATGACAAGAATGAGGTAAGAAGGATCAAAAACAAGTCGGTAAGGTACACTGTTATCAACGGAGAATTATACAAATAGGGTTACAACATCTCATATCTTAAATGCCTTGAATCTGAAGAGGCAGCGCGAGTACTTAAAGAAATCTATCGTGGAGTATGCAGTGGACATGGGTGAGCTCGTTCCATGACACATAAAATAACAAGGCAAGGATATTACTGGACAACATTCTCATAAGATGCGGCTTAGGTGGCAAAAACTTGTCACAAATATCAGGTATATGACAATATTTCAAGGTAGCCCCCTGAGAAATTAACGTCCTTGACGAGCCCTTGACCATTTTTCTAATGGGGATTAGATTTCATTGCCCTCCAACTCGAGCTAATATAAAATATGCTATAGTGGCCATTGATTACTTTACTAAGTGGTAGAAGTTGAGCCATTAGTCGCTGTCCCGAGGTTCTTTAGGCTTGTAAGATTACTCTAAACGTAGCCATGGGTGAGACCTCGTACAGCTTGACCTTTGGATGTGAGGTGGTAATCCTCATCGAGATCGATATACCAACTTTCTAGATTGATAGCTATGATCAGATGAGCAATGACCAAAATATGCTTTTAGAGATAGATCTACTTGAAAAAAAGGAGGATTAAGTGATGATGAAGGAAGTGGCTTACCAACAAAAGGTAGCCAAGTATTATAACAAACATGTCCGGCATCATACCTTCCAAGTTGAAGACTGGGTCTTAAGACAAGTCACCCTAAATAACAAAGTGCTAGGAGAAGGTGTTCTTGGTGCTAATTGGAAAGGATTATATAAGGTCACCCAGGTTCTAAGGCTAAGAGTCTATAAATTAGAATCTCCAGATGAAAGTAGGATTAAGAAACTATGGAATGCCGAGCGATTGAAGTTATATTACCCTTGAGAATTACTAAAGATATATAAAATCTTTTTTTTTTTGTCCTAGAAATAAATAAATATGTTATTTTCCATCAGCAAGATGTTCCTAATAGTAAGGATACACTGATGAATAGAACCTCTAAGTTGAGAGGCAAAGAAATCAAAGAATCTAGAATAATATTATCCATAGCTTGAATATGCCTTAAGTACGAACTCAGAACGTATAAGAGCAAGAATGTTTCCAGATAGTTAAGTTCAACAGTCATCTTAGGGTAATATTATCAATAGTTCGAATAAGTTCAGAGGTTGACCTAAGGACATGCAAGAACAGAATGGTTATTGTATAATTAAGTCATACATTCATCTCGGGACAATATTATCCTAATCTCAAATAATCTTTGAGTATGGTTTCAGGATGTACAAAAGCATACTGATTCCTAAATGGATAACTTCTCAAATCATTTTAGGAAGCTAAGTCATATCAACAACCAATACGATTTTTGCTTGAAGATATCTCCTCCAAGATGTGAGAAATTAGAAAATTGATTACACAACTATTATACTCGCAGTTCAGGTTAAATTACTCTTTGAAGCATTCTTAGTTAAGCTTTGTAAATTAAACTAAGTGCTGAATACTAAAGACTGGAGAAAAAGCAAAGCAACACAAATATTCATATAAATCGAAAAGTGTTAAAGTCATAAAGTATCCAAAGTTCATTACATTGTTTCTATATACAAATATATATAAAAAAATGGAATATTTTCTTCAATAAGTCGGGTCAACTAGATGGCTAGTCGGATTCGATGGGATAGCAGTTGGCTCAATATGAATGGTAGTAGACGGCTCAACAAGAATGGCTTTAGTCGGCTCAACAGGAGGAACAAAAGCCTTCTTCAGATTAGGGTGAACATCTTCTTTAAGGAGAAGGTTCGCCAAAGAGTCCTCATCAGGGCACAGAGGCGCACGTTCTAGGGCCTCATATAACCAAGTCAGCTCCAAATCTAGATATTGACCCTGGAATGTGTTACAGGTTAGGTTAATTCCTTTATTGACCTGTTCACCAATAAGACCATCAACTGCCCCTTTAGCCTCTTCAAGCTTAGTGGCCAAAAGCGCATATCTCTTCTTTTCAGCTTCTAAAAGCTACTCCAACACCTGGTACTTTTCCTTGGACTCTAGGCAAAGTCTCTCGCATTCTTCCCTAGACTCATTTAGGTCAGATTTGAGGGTGCTCATCCTTTTGTTGGACTTCGCTTGGGAAGACTTTGCAGTAACCACCTTGATTTAGAGCTCTTCCGTCTTCTAAGCTCACTTTGGCTTCTCATATTCAAACTTGGTCCTCTCCAAGACCAAGTCCTGTTCTGCCCTCGAGGAAGCATCCTCAAGGATGTATCGGTATACTACGGGCTCATATTGAAGCTGAATAAATAAACACAAAAGTAATCAGAAGTTAAAAATAAAAGAAGTATCTTCTCTTCGAAAAATAAAATAAAGATCAACTCACTCGACTCAGCCACTTTATTGAAAAATCTAAAAGTCCTAAAGCTGAGGTACTCCCTAGAGCCTCGAAATGTCTGGGACTAATCTTTATAACATGCTAGTTAATGCAAGGGAGGAAATGGGTGAAGAATTCTCTCTTGTCTTCGGGAAGGTTCTCTAGAAGAAGTTGAGGTGTCTCGGCAGTTTCCTCAGCTATCTGCTTAGACGACTTCTTATTCTGTAGCAACCCATCACTATTTACCGCTGTAACGACTTTCTTCTTGCCCTTTCACTTATCTTCCTTAAAGGTAGGAGGAGGTAGCAAATTACCTCGGATCAAACTTCTCGGCTAGGAGTTGAGATTGTGTTAGAACTGGGCGGCCTAACAACACCGAAGGGGGCAGATGTTCCGGCAAAGCCCTTGGAGACATATAACCTAGCCCTAGTCTTTGGAGGTTGAGGGGCTTTCTCATCCTTCTTCCTCTTTGCTAATTGCCTCAACACCTCAAGAGGGATCGTCACAAACTTATTTGGGGCCATTTCTCTTGCAAAACATATAATGCTGAGATTAGAAAACATAATTGAACACATGAAAGGCGAAGAGAAAGATGCTTACCAGCTTAGGCTTTCTCAGAAGCTAATTAGCCCTTAGACAAATAAGAATTCACCAAACCTGACGAAATTAGGTCAGTATTAGAGAGAAGAGATCTCTGGCTACATGTTGAAAACCTAGCCATCACAACTCTCTACTTCCCTAAATAATCTAGGCACCTAGATGTTATTGTTGGGATCCCAGTTACCACTAATGGAGAACCATTTGTTCTTGCAATTTTTATTGCAAGATAGGTTGCCTGTAATGGGATTATGTTGTTTAGGTCTATAAGATCCTTCAACTATTCAGATTTAGTTGGTAAAGGGCAATGCTGAAGAACTCGAAGATGTTGGCAAAATAATCCTAAAGAGAGAATCTAACCCCGAGGTGAAATAGTTTCTCATTAAAGGAAATTTCACCATTAGAAGGGCAACTAAGAAGTTCATCCTTTTTCTAGGACCTTAAGGTAAATCTCCTAAGGAATGTTGTAACAACGGGTGTAAGCCTCTAAGTCTGACTTTGTAATAGAAAAAGGGAGTCAATCTGCTTCAATGGGTGTTAAGTTCATTCTCTTCGAAATAGAGGGAGGAATAAAGACGATGATTGGCTCTTCCTCGAAGTTGTTTCCCCTGGAGGCAGACTCATTAACACTTGAAACAGAACTCATATATGTTCACATGAGAGAAAAATAAAAAATTAAGAGCTGCTCCGAGTCATCAACAACTTGTGGAATATTTACATAAGGTCTCTAACCCTATAAAACTATCTAGTATTTGTCTCAATTAAGCCAAAAACAGAAAAAAAAATCCAATAAAAATAAAGAGTTAAAAGAAATAGCAGAAACTTACCTGTTAGCAACTGAGGAAGAAGGAAGGCTTAAACAGAGAATGCTTGGTTCGAGTTCTAATGTCTGTTAAGAATGATTGCAATGCAAAGAAAGTTGCGGATGGAATGAAGATGAAGGGAATGAAAGAGTAAAAGAAAGGATATATAGGAGAGTAAAGAAACCCCAACCCTTGGTATGAAAGAAATATCAAAGGATGAGGTAAAGCCACGTTGGATGAGAAGCAAAAGGATTGTCCTTATAAATATGAAAAGAGGTGACAATTATAAGGGTTAAGAAGATCTTTTAGGACCTGAAACGACTTGATCTGCTGAAGCAGTAGGAAATTGCCATGTGGATGAAGGCTCGCGAGTTTCAAGTTGAACATTTAAATTTGGCGGACAAGCACGTCTTTTTAAATTAAGATTTTAGTTTTTGTCATAATAATTATTTTTGACTAAAACTATAAGACCTAATGTTGAAGATGTAATCTGAGACGTAAATAAAGCCCAATAGACTGTAGACCCAAAATAGAGTACTATAAAGAATGAAAAAAGAGCCTGCAGCACAGCTCAATCTAAGAAATACTACCCAGGGGATAACAAGAACCTTGAGTATAGTGAGGGTAGAGACATTTTGAGGTCAAATAAAGACCTCGAGTTTAGAATCCAATTCTGAGACCCCTCTATGAATGTCTCGACTATAGCACGGCTGAGGCTTCAGATATATAATAGTCTAAACTCGCCTTAGGTGGATGAGAAAGTTGTATGTTAATAGAAGATTTATTCTTTTTCCAATTCCTGTCTGGATTGTTCTATAATAAGGATTATTAGCCTGGTAGATGTATTCAACAAGTAGGGCTTATTCCATAATAAGAATTCATTGCTTGGTAGATGTATTGTGCAAGAAGAGTTCAATATCACACAAAATTTGAAAAACCAATGCTTTAAAAGTAAAATCTCCATAATTCTTGGAATTATAATATGACTGAAATTGTTATTTTTAGATTCCATGAAATTCAACTAAATGTGAGAGACTTAATGTAACACTTACGATTTCCTTTTTAGAATTCATAATTATTAAGCAATGATATAAGGTAAATGTATGAAGATATTTTTGTAAGTTTAGAAAATGTAGTAGATATGAAGGGTAGAAATGAAAATTTTATTGTTAATAAGGTCATTTTTGAAATTTTAAATTATGGAATAAAATAAAATTAAGTGGGCTAAGAATATAATATAATATATATATATATATATATGTATTGGGCCCAATTTAATTAGTTAGTTCTAAACCCAATTAATTAGGCCCAAGTCAAATTAATTATGTCTAAGCCCAAGCCCAATCCCAAGTTTATATATATGTACATAATAAAGTAAAATAAATAAATAAACGAATAAAATATTAAGTTTTGGCCAAAATTCTTTACATAATCCTAACCATCCATTTGCTTTAATCTAAACCATCCACTAGGCATAATTCTAAGCATATTTTGTAAAATGATAAACATGAGCCATGTTAGTGGAAAATGAGGTGGCAAATTTGTGGTCACTTGGATTAGTGAAATTAATCTTAACCATCCATGTGTTTAAGTAATTAAAATTAATTAATAATTGATAGAAATTGGGTGAAAAAAGGAGAGTCATTTGATTTGATTGAAGTAATCCAAGCCATCTATGTGTTTTAAGCAATTATAATTAAACAAAATTTGATGTTTTCAATTTGGAAAAGGCAAAGGAATGATATGTAGAGGTTAAAAGAAAGAAGAGAAGAAAAGAGGAAAGAAAGAAAGCAAGAGAAAGAAGAGAGAAAAAAAAAATTGGTAAGTTTCTTTTAATTAAAATTGTAGTATTTTGGTGTAGCATGCTTAGTGAATTGAATTAATTGTAATAGGAAATTAGAGTTTTTTTAATTAGACTTTTATTATATTGGTGTAGGATGCTTAATTAGTTGAAATTAATTGTAGTAGAATTTATATTACTCATGTTAAATTATGATTAGGAGATTTGAAATGGATATTGCTTTAAATTGTATATTATGTTGGAAATTGGTGGAAATTAGAACATGTGTAGGTCATGAGTATAGTTATAGTTGAAATCAAAGAGGAATAAATTCATGTTAGTAGTGTTAATTGTAGTAGGAAATTAGGTATGACCACAAATTCATGTTATTAATGTTAATGTGTAATAAGGAAAATTAGAGATGGATAAGACTATATTAGTGATGTTAATTTTGTTGTTAGGAAATTAGGAATTTATATTGTGTTAATGTGTATATAGTGTTTAAATGAGAAATGGATATTGTGTTAATTGGAGGAAAATTGAATGATGAAGAAAATAATGGAAGTGTAGTAATATATATATATATATATATATGTTTATGTATATATATGTGTGTGTGTGTGTGTAAATGGATGTTACTTATGTATTTGGAATGGTATTGAACAGAACAGGAAACGTGACCATGCTTTGTTTCAAGTGCAGCGGAAGTGCGACGCACGAAATGGAGTTCTGGGCGCACAACCGCCGCTGGGGAGCCTAGATTACATTACAAATCTGCGGAATAGACTCCTTGATGATTGATATGTGCATGCATGTGTATTTCAGTGTACAATTTTTAATTTCTGTTTTGTCAAACAAAAACTAAGAAAAAAAACCGAATCTATGTTTAGCAATCCAAACCAGCAACGACCTTGCTTCCTTTAGACATCCACACACGTCGGTGTTGAAGATGTTGGTTTCGGCTTGATCGGAATCTTAGAGCTACGGTTTAAGCTTCTCCAAGCTTAACAAGCTCTTTCTCTCTCTACGGATTTCTCTT
>JAXCLQ010070603.1:1691-14083 GCA_035584115.1 Cedrela odorata
AACTATTATGGATTGGATTAAGTTTGCTTATAGACGTTCTCTTGATTTCCATATAATATGATTGTGAGTTTCATGGATAGGATTAGGTCCGTCTGGTGACATTCTATTGATTTCAATAGAATTTAGAGTTGAGAAACTATCATGTATAAGATAAGGCTCGCTAGGTGTCAATTTCTTGATTTCAAAAGAATTTAGATGTGGAAAACTATCGTGGACAGGATTAAGTTTGCTGGGAGAAGTTCTCTTGATTTCAAAAGAATTTGGTCGGGAGAAAACTATTGTGGATAGGGTAAGGTAAGCTCAGTATCATTCTCTTGATTTCAAAAGAAATTTGTTGGTAGAAGCTTATTAGGACTGCTAGGTGTCGTTCTCTTAATTTCGAAAGAATTTTGTTGCGAGAAACTATCATGAATAGAATTAGGTCCCGCCGGTAACGTTCTCTTGGTTTAAATAAAATTTGGCATTGAGAAACTATCATGGGTTGGATTGGATCCACTCGGTATCGTTCTCTTTATTCGTGGATAGAATTAAGTTTGCTCAATCTCATTCTCTTAATTTAAAATAATTTCGTTTGAAAACTCTGTTTCGGTGTCATTCTATCGATTTAAAAAACAAAAATTTAATTATGAAAAATTATCATAAATAGAATTAAGTCCGCTCGGTGTGGTTATCTTGATTTCAAATAAATTATTGTTCCTTTTGCATTTCTTGCAGCCCTTAAAGTTTTGACCCTCCTAACTCATAAAATGGAGTGAAAAGATAATGAGAAAGGTGAATGACAACATTGCCTTACTAGCCATGAGCCGAACTTGAACTTTTGAGTTATCAAGAATGAATGAAATACTCAAACTTGTTAATCTCTTTATAGCACCAAATGTGGGGGTGAAAAAACAACTTTGGTACAACAAACTAGTTTAATTTTATTGATCTCATCTCTACAAGGAAAGTCGGTAATGGACAACTTTAAAACTTTTGTTTGACATGTTCTATTATTTAGTAGGACAACCCTCTCGATGTCATTAAAAGTGATTAATTTAAAGATTCTTAGAATATGCCAAGTATAGATTTACTATTCAATTGTTTTAACTATTTTATTAAAAATTTTGTTGTTTTTATCCAAAGATTTCATAAATTAGTTAAGCCATATAAAATTAAAATACATATAACAAAATTAAATTCTCATATACATCACTTAAGACAATGCAAATTTTAACTTAAAACCAAAAAGAAGAATATTTTATTAACGAGAATGGAGTGCACGAGTAAAGGAACAATTCTCATAACAAACCAAAACCATAAGAAACTCAAAAATCTCACACTCATAGACCTCACAAAAACCTAATATTATTACAATAACTAACAATTTTAGCCTGATACAACTTGCCTGTGGATGATAATAATTTTTTCAAATTTGTATTTCAGAGTTAATGATGTATTCTAATTCATATATAATAGAAATAAAATCAGTTAAAGTTCCTTAATATGTATGTTGGCATCAATGTTTATTCTCAACATGCTAACCTTACATCGAACAAGTTTTACGATAATACTGTCTTTACTGTCAAAGCAACAAAGGATTGAAGTCTGAAACAAACAATGCACCAACTACCAACTCAACACCTTTAGGTAACTTTGCCTCAAGCATCTTAACACAATTTCTAACTACTTTTTTCCTAGTATATTTAGAAGGTTCCACAATCAATTTCTCAAGCACTGTTGCATTTTGAAGCAAGTAAAATGCAACTTCTAGATCAAATTGACGCCCAAGAAAACCATGTAGTTCCGCTACCTTGAGGTGTTGATGAGGGTATTTAGGAAACTGATTTCTTTTCTTTCCTAATCTTCGGCCATGATCATCTACCTGAATCAATGAAAAACAAGCACCACAAAATGTACAATTAAAGCAAAGAAGCATATTCCTCACCAATGAAAACATAGAATACAATCATACTAGATAGGAAAAGATTGTCCAAAATATCTACTAGATTTGTACAGCTCTACAAAACCTGTTCATTCTTGGTATGTATTGAAATTTATTAAAGTTGCTGCAGTGTTTAAACTCTTACAATAAATTAAAATTTTTATGGCACCTCTATTATAATCTTCCAAGTTCATGCAGAAATGCTGTTGAAAGAGTGAAGATCAATATCAAATGGAAGGGTGTAGGAAACTCATTGAAGGGCATTAACTTTTAACAGATATTATCTTGTAGTACAGTGATACTTGACATTGCAATCTTAAATGATGCTTGCATAATATCATAAAAATTATAGTCACCATATCAAACATTCAAGCACTAAAGTGCAAAATATTATGATAGTAAGGTTACTGAGCTGATGCCTTTCAAATGCAGTAAAGAAAAGAAAAGATAATGCTCATTGCTCATATATTTGAAGAAAAAACAAAATCAAGTTACAACTACTATAATGACAACCTCAAATATCCCAAACTTCTCAACTTTAAGTAAGATACCAAAACATTTACCTGCAGTATAAGCTTTTGCAGAAAGGGACAAGCATTCATTATGCCAGTCAAGCCTATTACGCTTTCGCGATTAGGTGAAGTAACCCTAAGTTTTAAGTGGATTAGATTGGGAAATACACACTGTGAGAATTGCGTATATACCTGAAAAATAGAACAAAAATAAGACAATAGACTTAAAAGTTGGAATAAAACATGTATAAACTTTAAATACTAACCTTACTGCAGCTGTCCAACTCAAGAGTATTAAGTTGAGGGAAACAGCATATAATTGGTGCGATAAAATAAGTAATTCGAGTAAAGACACACCCACGAATGGATACATCAACCAGTTGGGGAACATTCTCAATGAGTAACTTGATTTCTGGTCCATAATATTTAAAAGATACAAGACTTGGGGCAGAAATTTCAATTTTTTTCAGAAAGTAGCAAGACTGAACATCTAGGTGCTTCAACTTGATTGATGAACCAACAACCTTTATGCTTAATAGAGCTGAAGAATCGATCACGCATATTTGACCGAGAAGTGGACAATTTTGCATAAAAAAGTCAAGAATCTCTCCGGTGACATTCACGGTATTAAAGTGGAGGGATCTTAGCGACTTAATACTAGACAAACCATGACCACTTCTAAGGCTATCACAACACTCTAGCGGAAATGTATAATCATGCTTATACATTCCAGGCCGCAAGTCCAACTCAAAGTTTTGAACTCTCTTTGGTAATGCAATGTAAATCCAATTAGTAATCACACTATCATGTGAATCACACAGATTAAACCGTACTCTAAACTCACTTATATTTGAACCTCTATGCAATTCTAAGACCTTATTCACCCAGTTAATGAACTTGGACCTTTCAAACTCCAGAGCGGCTAATCCTCTCCAAACATTCAAAACTGACTCTGGCGCTTCAAAATTAAGACACGTAGTAAAAGTCCATAACTTTTTCCATCTACTGGAAAGAACACTAGTCCTTGCAGCTTCCTTAAGTGTTAACCGAGAAATTATATTAACAAGAATATCATCTGGGAGTTGACCCGTCCAATCCTCCAAAATTTCATCCTGTTTAGTATCAGTTGATGCAAAAACCAATGAAAATCATTCAATTTCATAAATAACAAAACAATTTACCAAAATAAAAAGAACCCATTTCTGACATTTTTACCAAAATAAAAAGAACCCATTACAACATTCTAAAACTATTGAAAAATGATAACATATCACCTCGATCAACGCCTTCTCTCGGGCATCTGCAGAGGGCTGCCGCGCTCTCTTCCTCATTTGTTTTGAAAATTTTCACCTCACCTAACAATTATGCATGCAAAAAGCTCGAGTTGAAATTGATTGTATTTTGACCGACTCACTGTCGCCATTCTTAAGTGCTTCGAGCGTTTTGATAAGTGGGGATACTGTTTGAAATTTCCCAAAAAAGGACAAGAATTCCAATCCTAAAGAAGGAAATAGTATCGGGGTCCCTAAATTGATTCATTTTCATATAAAAAGATAACATTTTATTTATATCAAATAAGTCCTCAACTCTCATTGAGATGACGAGATAATTCTTAAAATATTAAATTTTGCCATCACAATCTTTAACTCACTGTTGAAGGGTATTTCCCAAATTCTTAAAATAGATTATGAATCTACTTGATATGAATGAAGAACTTATATCCTAATTTGTGAAAATAAAAAAATATGGGCTTCAGATGTTATTATTCTAATCACAGAATCCGCACATGGAAAAGTGAACTAAGTTGTAGTTATCACTTGCAATTGGAATGGGCCGAGATATAAAGTAATTGGATAATTTCGAAGCCCAATGATACATCTATCTTAGTTAATAAACAAGTTTGGAAAAATTCATTTCCGAAAAAGCCCTTAACAAATCTACTAATAAGGACCTCCATTTGGAGAATCATTTTGTAATTTCCAAAAAGTTCGGAAATTTGAAGTCTATATGATTGCATCTATATGTGTTGAAAAGAGTGTATCCATCATAATTTAGGTCCTAAATTTTTAAACAAGTAATTACTCTACAATTCCAAAATAAAGCAATCGAACAAGAAACAGGCCCTTGCATACTTTAAACTCTTGTGTTGCGGTTGCACATGCTACTGCTGGCTAGCTCAGACTGGCAAATGGATTTTCCTTTGCAAGACAAAGGTAATCCAACCCACTTAACAAAAGCTTCGATTCGTAAAAGGCCAATTATGGGTGGGTAAAAAATTTTATGATATTTTAGGAGAATGTTATTGCAACTCCTTGAAGTTTGATAAAACATCAAGTAAATAGAAAAGGGATGATAAACTTCTCACTCAAACCCCTAAAGCGTTCAAATAATAAAGTTCTTTGTTAATGTTTAAATACAATAAAAAGTTAATTTTTCATCTAATTAATAACCCTTCTTTTATCTTTCTCCACCCTATTTACCGATAATATCATATTGCATAATAGATGTTTTGATTTGAATGTAATAATATTATATTATATGATTTTGTGTTTTCAATAATGAACAAAACTTGATATTACAGACCGACTTTCTTTTAGTCGAGATTTGTGCCTGTGCGGCATTTACTAGCACATTCCAACTAGTAAGTCAGTTTAAACGAATTTTGCATATAACAAATTCAAACGGGTCAGTTGTCTACATAAATATGACGACAGTAGAAAATGAGAGGAAATAAGCCATTATAGTAATCCAACACAATCCGACGTTTTATTGATAAAATGCTCGCAAGCATACAAGCCATTAAAGGCATACAAGCATACAAGCCAACGAAGGCGTATAAGCCTTGAATAAGCAAGCGTTTCTACATGTCGAGATAATACAAACAAGCTAACCTAATTCATACAAGTAGCCCATTTTTATCCATCCGAGGGCGGAGAAGTACACAACAATGTCTCCGGAGTGCTAATGGACAAGGCCCTTCTGAAGCACTTAGCCATCCCCCCCTAAAGAGGGTTTTAAGACATTACCCGGGTGGCACGAGGAGACATAACCCATGTTTCAGTTGTCACACCTCCAAATAGTGCTTACAATGAACATTCTCAAACTACAATGATGCTTCCCAACTTGCGGCCATGGGCTTACTAGCTAGTATTGGATAAGTAAATATGTGAGACCCTTATACTAATGCTAGCTAGCTCAGACTACCAAATGGATTTTCCTTTACAAGACAAAGGTAATCCAACCCACTTAATAAAAGCTTCGATTCGTAAAAGGCCAATTGTGGGTGGGCACAAAATTTTATGATATTTTAGGGGAATGTTATTGCAATTCCTTGAGGTTTGATAAAATATCAAGTATATAGAAAAGGGATTATAAACTTCTCACTCAAACCCCTAAAGCGTTCAAATAATAAAGTTCTTTGTTAATGTTTAAATACAATAAAAAGTTAATTTTTCATCTAATTAATAACCCTTCTTTTATCTTTCTCCACCCTACTTATTGATAATATCATATTGCATAATAGATGTTTTGATTTAATGATATCATATTATATGATTTTGTGTTTTCAATAATGAACAAAACTTGATTGTTATGTCAATTTAACTTATGAATAATATGAATTCATTTGAATGCGTTAAGTTTTAAGAAAATTGTATGTAAATGAGTTTATGAATAGACTAAATAATTTTTTATGAGAACTATGTTTTTAAGCCTAACAGGATTGATACATAGAGTCAAAGGATCCTTTTTGAGTAGGTATTGATTCGTTCATGTTAAATTCAAAACACAATGGTAACTTCTACAACATTTATTGTGAATATTAATTGTGTCAAAGAAAGCCGTTGGACACAAGTATCTTTCAAAATGAATCAGTTTAAATAGAAGAATTCCAGACAAGAAGAACAATAGAGAACAACTGCAAATCATCATTAAATATTCTTTTTCATTTAAGCATTAAATTTTTTGAATAACCCAATTTACCCCTCTCTTGGATATTGTCAACTGGGACAAAACTTACTTTCATATATATATACTTATTTTATTTATATCATTTAATAATTAAAAATTAAAGTAAAAATAATAACAATTATTATCGCTAACTTGCCAATCATATTAACTCTTCAATTATATAGATCAATAGATAAAAATTTGTGTTTAATTTTAAGTTAAAAAAATTTCTACTTATAAATACCATTGACTTAAATTCAACAACAAATTTTTATCAATTTATTGACACAATCCAATGATAGGCAAGTGTTAGATCCTTAACATGGAGGTTCGCAACAACTTGTGAGAATGTGAAACAACTAAGAGGTTTTAGCCTCAATTCTTGGATGGTAGGTTGTAGAAAAGAATAAGAGGCAATGCTATTAGGGAATTGAGATAAGGGCACAAAGTGGAAGCATAACGAACTGTGCATTAGCTCTGACGACACAATAATGTCATGAAACCATAATGCCGGTAGACTAACTTGTCGACATATACCCAGCGGACCCCTAACATCGCATGTAACGAGAAAGGTGTAGACAGTTAAAGTATGAAAGCTAGGCTGTATAATGGGTAGCTAAAGAAGAAGATGTGAGTGAGAACAGTCACAAGTTGAGAGTTAGAGAACTCAATACAATGATGAGTGTACTCAGAAAGGCCTTACGTGGGGTCAACTTTCTAGAAGGATGACTTTTATCTTCATGAGGTTTTAAGATAAGATCAATCTTCATAATGAGATATAGATGATCATGAAATCAAGAGAAGTGGTTGAAGTGAGAGTCTTTGAATACTTTTTCATCAAGTAGTTGGCTATGATCAAACTATGAGGTGACGACATGTGAGTGGAACAAGTTGTCTTAACAACTAGTAGTGTTGGTTGTACCTTATAACTATAAATAGAGTAGTGAGAGTCTTATAAGACATACAAGTGAATTTAGAAAAATTCAATAAGGTGAGTATTTGAGAGCATTAGAATTATAATCATTTCTTAAAGAGAAATAAAAAAAGGTTGAAGAGTTTTGCTTTCGTAAATTATCGTGTATACTTTAATTGTTATCTGTGTACTTTACTTTATGCAAATAAAGAAAAGAAATAATCCTTCACTTCGCAAAAAATTTGGGGTTGTTGATTAAATAGAGTTTAACACATCGTAGGGTTGCCGTGTATAAAAAGTCTCATGTGACTTAAGATTGTTGAGTTGATAACATTAAATGCTACTATTTTTACTTTAAATTTTAACCTTGTAATTTTGTACAAAACTTGTAATTTAGAAAAAAAAAAAAAGAAAGAGACTTACATTATAATACTCAAAACTTAATATATATTTATACGATAATATTAACGATACAAACTTTATTTATATAAACTAATGTAGCAATGTTGTAATGTTGCCACATATCACATATGATTTGTTTTCTCTTATTCCCACAAAAATGTAACAAATATAATGATGATATAGCACTACCGGATACCCTATATTAATTTATATAGATGAATTTGTATGAGAGACATGTGACAATAATATAAAATTATTACACTAGTTCATAAAGACAAAATTTATATAATAGTTAGTATCTATAATATTTTTGCTTATTTTCTTAAGACTCATATAAAAATATAAGATATGTGATAATAAAATAATACCGTCGCATTAGTTTGTAGGAATAAATTTTTATAAAAATTCGTATACATAGTAGTGCTGACGGTTACCAATCCTACATTCCAATAACATATATTGATGTAATAATTACAATTATTTCATTAATAAATTTGGTATTATTTATTACAACCAATCAATGGCTTGAACTCAATAATGATGATTTAAGAGTAATAATTTATTTTAAATTTTTTATCTCCGTTGATATATAGGGATGACAGCGGATCGGGTTTGAGACGGATATCTTCAAAACTGCATTCGTATCCGCTAAAAAAATTTAATACCAAATCTGCACCAAACCCATAGCGGGTTTGACATTTTATTATTAAACCCGCTTAAATGGGTACATAACATTTACCAAATTCGTATGAATATCTGCGAATTTTTAGTGGAATTTTTGACATTAATTCAAAATAAAATACATTACTCACATAAAATATCAAGTATATACAACCAAAAATAAAATTGATAACAACAATTCTATAAAAAAAATATAATTATTTTACAAATTCAAACATAATTAATTCAAAATACAACTTACTAAATTAAATTATTTTGATATTTTGACTCACTTTTTTCTATATTAAGAATAATTTTGTAAATTTAAAGATAAAATAAAAAATAATTTTTAAAAAATAAACTTTAAACTCTATTAATCACTGACGATTATATTCATGTAATTTATTTGATAGAGATGATGAATGTTATTTTGTAACATCAATATACATATTGATTTTATACGCTACTCTTATCATGCCTCGAACTTAGGGTCCACTCATGACAATCGCTATATACCTTCATGATACATCATTTACACCCAAAATGTATCAGAAGTGCCTGTAAGGCTTACTTATAAATCATAAAATATTAAAAACAGTTTATAAATCATAACTCCCATCTATGGGAGAATTTATCAAAGAATTAATAATCTATGATCAATTCATCCACAACACATATCAAATAATAAAATATTATCATGAAAATCATTTTCATTCGGGTTGAACAAGACCATAAATATTTACGTAAACATTTAGTTTACAAATACTTTATAATTTTTAAATAAAAATATATCTAAGTATATACATCCAGTGGAACCAAAATACCCATATGAGTCAAGAAAGAAAAACCTATCCAGAGTGTTGTAGGTTTTCTACTGTTATTATTAATCCAGAGAATACTAAGGTGCCTAACTTGAAAGCTGTAATAGTGAGGGGTGAGTATACGAAGATACTTAGTGAGTAAATAATATATATATATATATATATATGCACACGCATTTTTGAACTCATGATATTGGGATTACTCTTCAACATATACTCAAAATACATATACATGTTTATTTAAAACAAATAACTGTAAAATAGTTCATAAGTCTGCATTTAGTATAAACAACCAAACCGGGTTGGCCATACTTTCTTGGCCGCTACCTTAGCTGAGGTAACATTGAAATCATTAGTAAATTTTTAATACATAAAACCATATGCAATTCATTCTTATAAAACAAAAAACTATTTCTCATACTTTGTAAAATTATTATTTTATATAAAGCATGCATTTATAAAATTAATCGCCTGTCTTACTGATATTGGTCACGAGTAGTCACTTGGTAATGTGAGTGACTATTCTCATAAATCATCAAATACAAGATATTCCTATCAAGCAGCTAGGACTTTCCATAGGGTATCTATAACTGCACATATGTGCACAGCACACAGTGGGCTTGCCATGGACTTTTTCCCTTATATCAGCCCTACTGTGACTTTACTCACCTATGTGGCCTCTCAATAGGTCCGTCCATAGGCTATCTCCTTGTAGTTACAGTAAATACAAACAGGCATACTGGCCATATAATAGTATCCGGCCACATCACCAATATACACACATAATTAAATCATTTTCAAATAATAAATTTAAAACATATAAATCAAATTCGGCCTCCCCAGCCATTTCAGCATGTATATCATAAAATTTTTAATAGTAGACCACATAAACAAAATATCCCAATATCAATGTAAATTAATTATAAACAAGTTCATTTCATATTTCACTTTAATTAGAAAATAATTTGTTTAGCACACAAGCGTACATATAAGTATAACACATATTTATATACACATATTCTTATATGCATAAATTTACTCACAATAGGGGGAGGGTAACCACTCCAGCTAAGGTTCCTCCCGTCCACTAGGTCATTCTCCCGGGTTCTCGAAACCTAATACCACACGCACATAATAATGAATTCCACACCCCAAATAATAATACTTAAATGCATTAAATACAATGCTCATGGAACGTAACTAAAATTTCTTAGTTGACACATTTTACTTCACAAAGCTTAACTAACTACGACAATTTATTTGATTTCTAACAACGAAATCCCATGGCCAACTTATTTCGATTTTACATTTTCATTTAAGACGAATATACATACTCTAAATGAGAACCAACTTATATTTGACCATCAAACTACTCTAATTAGCTTAAACTGATATAAATCTACATTTTCTATGCGAAATCAAAGTAAAACTCTAGTGAATAGTAAACCCTAAGTTTTTATCATGTTTAAATTCTCAAAATTACTCTTTTAACAGGTTAATAAACTTACCAGTAACTTATAGAAGTCTTTAGAAACCTTAAATTACTGTTTGAATAGAAAAGCTATAATTTATCTTCAAAACTCTAGTTCATTCTTTGCTTTCCTTGCTATTTTTAGGCCGATATTGGTACCAAATTATAGAGGGAAGGACGATTAATCACTAAGCAAGCAAGATTTGACAGAAAACTTAAAGGATTGGAGGAGATTTAGAAGATAACGAGAAAAAAAGAAAGAGAAGTGTGTTTTTAGAGAGATAGAGAGTGAGTGAGGAACAAATGAAGAACAATCGGGAAATGAATCCCCCATATGGGTATATATACATATAAATAGGCAAAAAGACCAAATCGCTTCTTAAGAAATCTTAAAAATTCTATAATTACCCATTAAATTTTATGTAGATTAGCTAAAGTATCGATACTTTTGGGTTAGGTATCGACTCATTTGGATTGGGTATCGATTTCATTGGGTTGGGTATCGATCTGTTTATGAAAATTTGATTCTTGAAATGTCTTCGACTTAATGTATCGATACTTTTGTTTCTAAGTATCGACCCCTTTAAAATGTATCGATACCTTTTACAAATATATTGATATGGTTCATCTTGTAATTATTTTCAAATTCTCTATTTCCAAATATATTGATACTTTCTCCATATGTATCAATCTGATCGATTTATAATTTCTTCCTAAGTCTCTGACTTGTAAAGTATTGACACCTTTTATGAAGATATTAATCCCTTCATTAGGTATCGACCTGTAACCTTAATGTATCGATACTTTGGTGTATATATCGACATTCTCAATCCCATGTATCGATACTTCCTCCTCAGACACTAATTTTTCACAGAAACTTAATTATTTGACCTCTCTTATTTATTCCTTAAAACTAATTCGATTTACCTTCCGGGGGCTCTGCCCCTGATCCCTTGCAAGGGCTCTGCCCCTTGACCCTGCTCGTTCATCGACTAGCAAGACCGCCATATGCATCAGCGTAAGGAAACATATTGAAACCCAACTTAATCAGTACATTCATCATACTCAATGTAATACCCCAAAATTTAAACTAAGAGTATTTTAATCATTTTACACACCAGGGGTAATTTGGTTATTTTATAAATTATGTCGGGGTAATGAAAACAGAGTAAATAACTTTGTAGTAATATTTACTTAGCTATTGTGAGTGATTTAATAACAATTTACTAAGTTTAGAAAAATTTCTTAAAATTTTATTCGTGCACCCGACTTTAAAACGAAAATTGGCGTTGATTAAAAATTCCGATTGATAAACAGTTTATTTTTACGGAAAGAAGACTTGATAAGGATTGATATGAATTAAATTTGAGTTAAATCCGAGGTCAGATGAGAGAGAATTAAAGTCTAAAATATAAAAAATTTCTAAATTATCGATTATACTTAATTGTTGTATTTATGCATTTTTCGATAATTCACTGTTCATAACGGGTACTGTTTATACCAAAAATTACTATTTAAACTGAAAAATACTATTCATGCTAGAAAACACTGTTCATCCAAGACAATTTTTGTAGATTACACTGGTTTTAGGCTAGAATTAAATCGATTAGTTGTTAAATTATGTGAAATTAAATTTTGTTAGAAAATATGAATAATGACTGTATTGTTGCGCTGAATTTAGAATTTGAAATGATGTATTATTATGCAGAATTAGTTAGTAAGAGTGAATTAAGTATAATCGATA
>JAXCLQ010070604.1:1767-12403 GCA_035584115.1 Cedrela odorata
TAGTATATTCAAAAACTATAGCACCTTCAAAAAATACTGTTCATCCGAGAGTAAATCACCTTAATTTCTTCCCACAAACATCTTAATCAATGCAAATTCAATTTAATACTACATTTTCTATTCCAATTAAATACAATTCTAACGTTTCTTATGCAAAATTAAACGTAAATTTCTTAGATAAATAGTAACTTCAATTTTAATTCATGATAAATATCTAAAATTCAAGTTTTTAGAACGTTAAATAGCTCATCAGTAACTAAAATTTAAAAGAAAATCGTTCGAATTCAATATAAAATAGTAAAAAATTGTGAGAGAAAGGGAGAGATAAGTACTGCATTTTCAGAGAACGAAAATACTAGAGGAAGGAATGACTAATTTGTTTTATTTGAATATGTTAAATTTGAATTAGACCTTTATTCTTTTTAAAATTTTAAAAATAATCTAAAATTTTAAAAAAATTTCATTTTAATCCCTTTAAAAATTCTAAATTAACCCTTAATATTTCAGAATCATTATAATTAAATCCAAAATTAATCAAAACACTATTTTATTCATCTAAATCCACTCATAACCTAATTTTATGAAATTAATTTTGTACCTAAATAAATTTTTAGAATTCACCTAAAAATTTCAAATTACATAAAATTTTCATTTAATCAAATAACATTAAATTATTCAATTAAATTTCTTAAATACCGTGGATATTACAATTAAAAATTTTTAAAATTGCGGGTGTTACAATTCAACATTATTTTCTTCAATAACTTGTTGGAGCCTTGATCGATACAAGTTAAGAATGTACAAGAATAGGAAGAGAAATTAGTGTCATGGCACGGCACATCTATGCATGGTTTGGCATGGGACAGAGGACAAGGAAGACTAGAAAGAAGAAGACGGAGGTGATTGGAAAAAGAAACCTTAAACTTAGAGTGTTATTTTGATAATGTCCTGAATGAATAAACGAATTAATAGGTCGATATGAATACGACACAATTATTATTCGTATTAATTTTTTCAAATCTGAATCTATTTAATTACGTCGAATTTTTATCGAATAATTGTATCGTGTCCCAAGTTGCTATCCTCTAAAATAAAAAAAATAAAATCTCACTTCAACACAATAATGAGTTAATATTGAATATGATAATCCGCCCGCTACATCCGTAATCATCTTTACTGGTCAAATTAACAAGTAGATTACATAAAATAATACAATTTTAATAAATAAAGTTTCTCGAAATCAAATCACTTTGAAATTAATTTAATTGGTAAATTTTATTTTAAAAACAGAACATAATACAAATCAGAAAAAAAAAAAAAAAAAAAAAAGAGGAATGGGCAAAAGTCGCCGGTTGATGGCAGTTCAGTAATAAAAGCAAAATCGCAATGGCAAATTGGTACACACAGCTCTCACTTGTTCAGTTTAATAGCAGTTGAAATACTCACCTCACAAGTCCTCGTCCTCCCAGACTTGCGACATTGACGATCCTTACGCGCGGTTTAAGTACGATCTAAACCCTAAGGTTTCTCAATTCCTCTCAATTTCCATTTCACATATTATATATATCGAGACTGTAAATGTTGTTGCAGGAATGGCCAGGAGTCTAGCAGGATTTCTGGTGCTCATTTTGGCGATTTCGATCTGCCATGCTACTTCGATCTTTCGTCCGATTTCTGAATCTCACCGATCTGCTGCTTCAGAGATTTTCAAACGTGTAGATGGATCATTTGGCAGGTTTATTTCAATTTAAACCCTATTTAAACCATCATTAACAAATTTTTGTTGGTTTGAGATTTAGGCGAAGTTTGGTGTCTGAGAGAAATGGATATTGAATCTGTTTGAAGGAGTAATTGTGAATCAAATGCTTTTTTTTTTCAGTTCTTTTATTAGAAGTTTTTTTTTTGGATTGAAATATTGAGCAATGTAAGTTTTCAATCATGGTTTTGCTTTTCATTTTTACGTTGTTTTGTAGTTTAGCTAAATTTAGTTCGTGTGATTAGGGGAAATTATGTTTATTTGATTTTTATTTTTAACTATATATTTCTTTTGGAGTTGCGTTTGCTTTAGCTTTTGTTTTGTTTTTGCAAATTAAAACCGAAAATATTTTATGCATCCCGTGCCTTCATTTTAACAACATTCTCTGTATGTAAAAATTGAACTTAATGTGAGCAACTATCTGATATGGTATCACCTACTATACCAGCTTAGAAGAGACGTATGAGGCCCTAAGGACCTTGGAGATTCTTGGAATGAAGCCTGATGTAAGCAAGGCTACTTGTGGTTCTGTATCGGAAACCCTTGGGTCATCCTCTTCGACTCCAAAGGATTTGTTCTATGCCTTGGGAGTCAATGGCATATTAAAATGCAATATCAAGGATGAAGTCTTTGAGGTATTTTTGTGCTCTTGTCACTTGAGTGTTTTTTGCAGTTTGAAAGTTATTGCTTTTAAAATTTGAAAACATGTGGAAGTTGGTGAAAATGATGCTAAAATATTTTAATCTATGTTAAGGGTATCATTTCAAGACTCCAAGCTGCAGTTAATGATGCCAGTTCATTGCTCGACTTCTACTATTCAATCAGAAGTTTGAAACTTATCAAGGTAATGAATGAATAAGAACAAGGGCTAGTATATCATAATTGGTTGTGTGCTTTAGAATTTGGCAATTCAGGAATTTTTATTATTTCTTCTTTATATGTATAGAGACAATTTATAATTATCATGTATCAGAGTCTGTGAAATTCTTTTACTTTTATAATGTTGTTGGGACACTTAATGCAAGTTCTCTTTTAAGCTTTATCTTTTTACTTTTTCCCTTTTATTAATAATTTTAATAATAAATTGGTGCAGGATCAGACTTCTAAAACGGATTTATATCTTACCGATGCTGAAGGAATTTTCAGCTCTATCAAGGTTAGTTGCTACTTTTGATATTTTGATGGTGGGATTATGTTTAGTGTTTGAGTAGACCTAGAATTTGCTAGGTCAGATTACCCAACTAAGGCACAGATGTGGTGAGAGTTGAGTAGTTGGAGGATGTTTTATACTGGATCTCACTTGAGCTCCCATCTATCTCTCTCTTTAAAGTTCTGACAAGTTCCTAATCCAACTTACTGCACAATTGTTTTCTGAATGTTTCGGGTGACGGTAAAAAATTGTTGGCAGGCTCTCAGCCAAAGTGATGGAAGGTGGCGTTATGGTTCAAACAATCCTGAGTCAAGTACCTTTGCTGCTGGTAATGATTTATCAAGATGCAGCTAACCATAGATATGCTCTTGTGTTTTTACCTTACTCCCATCTAGTTTTGAATACAATCGTAACATTGAAGTTAGGTCCCGTATGCTACTTATCCCATCTGTTGTTTTGATACTTAGTTATCTACTCAAATGGGCATGTGCTTATTTCCTTATCATGATTTTTACAGGAATAGCACTCGAAGCCCTTTCTGGAGTTGTCTCATTAGCATCTTCGGAGATTGATCTGTCTATGGTATTTCGGATTTGAAAAGATATTGGGCTTTTGTTCATTTGCATTTTCAAAATTGCTTTTCTCATGTGCTAATGTGTGTGTTCACTTATCCACTCCATCTTTTTGTATTGTTATTTTGTCTGGATGTTATTTATTTATTTTATTTGTTCCTCTTAATTCTGAGCTTCAACCATCTTATTGTGCATTGGCTTAAAATCTGCAGATTGGTACAGTGAAAAACAACATACTGAAACTTTTTGACAGTATTGAAAAATATGGTACGTGTAGCTATTACCTTTAATTTGATTAGAAGAGAAAATATTTTATTTGTATTTTATCTATTTGTTTCTTCTATACTTTGAACTTCCAGTAGGAGAATGTCTTATAAATCATAGTTCCAAGATCTTTTGTCAAAATGTTGGTTTCTCTATGGTGATAAGTTTTGGAGTCATAGTTTGATATTCCATTCTGTATTATTCTTGTCTAATTTAACTTCCTTACTGTAGATGATGGGGCCTTTTACTTTGATGAGAAGCTTGTTAACATGCGTGAAAAGCATGGTCCTCTTGCAACTTCCTCATCAGTTGTTAGAGGACTGACAACATTTGCAAATGTGATTACTGAAAGTTTGAATGTAAGTATTACACATGTATTGGAGGGATAGTTCTGTTGGACAATGTTCAATTACTTTCGTTTGGTGTTTGCAGCTTCCGGGAGATAAAATATTGGGTTTAGCTAAATTTTTCCTTGGCATTGGGATTCCTAGTGATGCTAAAGAGTTCTTCAACCAAGTGGACTCATTGGCTTCCTTGGAAAACAATAGGCAAGTTTTGTCTTGAGTGTAAATTATTCTGTCATTTCTATGTAATACATTTATGTTGTTGTGCTGTGCGATAGACTCATTGTTTTTTGAGATATAGCATTTGGTTAGGTTGTTGCTTGTAGAACAGTTTTTAGCAATGCGTTTTCACATAACAGGAAAGGAAGACATCATGTTTCATTCTTCTGTATGATGCCACTCTGGAACCTAATAGTTGAATGCTGAAGCCCAGATTGCAACTATAGTTAGCTTGGCTGAGCTATTTTAGATTGTGTTTGACTTTATTCTTTCTGGTGCAGAGCTTCAATCCCACTGATCCTCTCACCTTCATCTACAGTGATTTCATTGACTAGGAAGGACCCTTTACAGGTATGATGTTTTTCCTGCTAATCCTATCATTTCTATCTAAAGGTTTCTTTAGTCTATTTGTGTTTAATTTTTTGCCCTGATTATAAAGTTTAAAGTCAAACGTTCATTTTACTGTTAAATGTGCTAGTCTAAACGTGAATTATCACTGTTATATACATACATTCAAAATCATTTTCATGTCTGTCAATACTATCTTTTTAAGGTGGCATAACTTGGTGGATTTTCACATCTATTCTTTGGATGCTTTCATTCAAAACATGTTATTCTATTCCCATGAAAATTATTTTTAATTACTTTCAGTTTTATTCGTCTGGTTTGCAGGAATTCTTCAAATAATTTATTCGTCTGGTTTTCAGTAATTCTTCAAATAATTTTGATCTCGACATATTGTGATAAATGTTATCAGGTTAAGGTCAATACTGTTCTTGGTTCAAATGCTCCTCCATTAACAGTGAAGCTTGTGCGGGCATATTCCTCTAGTGCAAAGGACTCTTCCGTAATTGAGAACAAGGTTTTGAAGTGCCCTTGTATAAACCTGTTTGGGTGGATTTTATTTTTGTCACCAATTCTGTTTTTTTGACCGGTTGATTGAGTGTTTACTAAACTTAAAATTATGCTCTGTCATTTGTGTAATGTAGGAACTCAACTTTGACCCTGAGAGGGCAGTTTATTTCTTGGATGTGCTGCCAGCGACTGTTGATGTTGGAGATTACATTTTTGTTTTTAAGGTATTTATGTTTTGTTAATCTTACTGAGGTATCAAATCATACTTTACATGTAGCTATCGGTATATGATTTAATGCCAAATTTGAATTTTTGTAGGTGGTACTTCATGATTCTGAGCATAAATCTGTTTATGCTACTGGAACCCTCACTCAAGTGCCAATATATGTGACGGGACTTATTGAAATTGACAATGCTGAAATTGCAGTTCTTGACAGTGATCTGGGGAGTGTAGAAACTGAAAAGAAGTATGTTGAAACACGTCTCAGATGTTTGGTCACGTTTTTTGCTACAATATTTATGTTTCTATCTTTTACTGATGTGTGTTCTTGTCCATGTATGTCTCAATGTGATAGTTTCAGATGTCATACTTATTTACTCGGAATCTAATTTTAAATGAAGAAGTCATACTTATTTACTCTAATATAATTTAAATGCACTTACATGATATAATTTACGTTGGATTTATGTAGGCTAGATTTAACTGGAGAAAATGCTCTATCATTATCAGCAAACCACCTCCAGAAGCTGCGGCTATCCTTTCAATTGAACACCCCTCTTGGGAATGCTTTTGAGCCACATCAGGTATATTACTGGTTTCTCTCTTCTCTTGAAGTAGTCCCTTACAACAGTTGGTTGAGAAGTGTTTTTGTCCAGGCTTTCCTCAAGCTGAGACATGAGAGCAAGGTTGAACATATCTTTGTAGTTGGAAACTCAGGGAAAAAGTTTCAGATAATTCTAGTTAAGTACCTTTTATTTCATCTCCTTCACCTCTTTTTCTAACGTATCTACAATCAATTATATCGATGTTTGTTAGCGTTGCCCATGAATTAATAGTGAAAATTGTCCATTCAGCCTACCATCATTTGGGAAAATTAAGTTTCTTTATGTTGATAATATTTGGCATTTTGTCTTGCAGGATTTTCTAGGACTGGTAGAGAAGTTTTTCTATCTCTCCGGTAGATACGACATTCAGTTAACTGTTGGCGATGCTGCCATGGTAAGCATGATTTCCATGCTTTAAATGTTTTTCTTTCTTTGTGTACTATCACCTGAACAAAATTGCTTCACCCCGTTACAGGAGAACTCTTTATTACAAGATATGGGCTATATTGAATTAGATCTACCAGAATCCCCAGAGAAGGCACCCCGTCCTCCTGCACAGCCTGTTGATCCTTACTCAAGTTACAGGCCCAAAGCAGAGATAACCCACATTTTCAGGGCCCCAGAAAAGCGTCCACCTAAGGAGCTCTCTCTTGCTTTCCTGGGTCTTACTGTTTTGCCATTTATAGGATTTTTAATTGGGGTGAGTCATATATAAGTGCCTTTTTCCTGTGTTTCTGTTCAGCCTAAAATTTTCTGGATTCCAAAAGTCTTTCTTGGGCCATTAGTGATGCATGTTTATTCTCTGATGTCTTTGACAGCTATTACGATTAGGGGTGAATATGAAGAACTTCCCTAATTCAGCTGGACCTGCCACATTTGCCATTCTCTTCCATCTCGGAATTGCAGCAGTTTTGTTGCTCTATGTGCTTTTCTGGTTGAAGGTTAGTCCTTACTTTGTGTTCATTATTCGACTGACTGCTGTCTGCTACCCATCACTCGGGTGGCCACAATTTAGTATGAAATACGACATTTATTACTTACTGTTCTATTAAGGATAATCTTGATTGCTTTCAAACATTCTAACTCAATGTTGAGCTATTCAGCATGTCATAGTATTGATACTTTTGGCTGTTTATTATTCTACATACTGTTGTATTTGTAAGTGTGTTTTTCTTCCTGCAGTTGGATCTATTCACAACATTGAAGACACTCGGTTTCTTGGGAGTTTTCTTAATGTTTGTTGGACACAGGATCCTTTCCCACCTGGCGTCAGTATCTTCCAAGTTGAAATCTGCCTAAGAACAATGAAGAAATTTCCATTCGAGAGAGACAACAGACACTTTGGTTCAATTTTTGTAGGACTCTAGTAAATTATATTAAACCATTTGAGAATTTTAGTTTACACAATCATAATGAAATGTAGGAAAGAAAAAGTTTATTTAGTCATCTTTCATATCTGTTACGAAAGCCTTTTAACATTTCTGGAAATGGCTTGGTAGCAATGCAAACTAGAAGGCAATAGCTTTTTGTTTGAATCTCTCGTATGTTTATTTTCCTGGTTTCTTTTCTTTTCAATGTTAGATATCTGCTAATTCATCATATCCAACTAGTTTGAACCTTTGATGTTAGTCCTCCATCAGATCTACCGTGGAATGATAATGGATTTATTTTTTTTATTTTTTATGTTTTGATACATACAGAATTTTCATTTAAATAAATAAAGAAAACAGTATAGACAATATAGCATTGAATTGATAAAAAAAATCATTTGTGAACTCGTTGACGGTACAGGAGGAAACCTGTGCATGAGATACACTTTCAGATTCATTGTCGAAAGCATGAATCTGTGCAGATCAGACATCAATTCACACAGAATAGTTTTCTCCAACATATGCTTTTATTTCTACGGCTCTTGAGGATTAAAATTTGAATATGTAAATCATTTTATTTTAATAAAGTTTAGGTATTTTTTGAGACTGATTCTTTTGTTGTGTTTTATTTAGATAACATCAAAATTTTTAGTGAAATTTATTTATTTATTTATTTATTTTTACTAATATTTAATATTTTTATTTGATAATAGTTTGTGACTTTAAAATCAATGTACTTTAATATCAAACGATGTCTTAATTTGTTTTGTTATTCTCTAAGCGAACGAAATGTATGATGTATAAAATGATCATATTAACAAACTGCCCTGAAAGTTAACCACCTAACAGCCAGTAGTACCAAATCAATTGTTCTTTTGAAATAACACAATGATACCTTGGGTGAGATGGATTAACGAATACAACTCTTTTGTTTCTCTACGACATCTCGCTTAAGCAAATACCTAGTTTGCTTTCTTTCATTTTTCCATAGAAAGTATGGGTAGATTAATGTAAACCCTGAATATATTAACAAAGCAACTCAATCATGGCTAAACAAATTAAAAGTTCTAATGTCATTCAAACACTAATTAATGACCAATCAAGACTTTCTCTTTTAAGTGGATAACAATGCCATTACTTTTTATTTTATTTTATTCAAATTTTTTCTCAGTAGCCTGTTCTTGTTTAATCCATGGTGAAATAGAATAATCATCTTACATTGCCTGAAATAATGAATTAAGATGGTGAAAATAACCTGCTGGTTAGGCATTTTACTTGGAACTTAAAGCTCAAAATATATATATATATATATATATTTTAAAAAAACAAGGAATGTCAAAGTTAAGTGACAAAATCATGTTCTCATCCATCAGCACATTTCAGACGGCAGAGCCGCTTTAATCCCTGCAACAAGAGTGCAAAAGATAGCGTTTTCCATCTTACTCAGAATCCCAAAAGCTCTTAGTAGTAAGCCACATCTTCTTTCGAATTATAAAACCTATGTCATCATCATTCTGGTCTGTTTCCTGGTAGGAATCAGCTGTTGTTACTGCTTCCCAGTGTAATGCTGCTAAATAATTCTTTATCAAAGTCACCATTGGTCGCTTATCGCGTACAATGATGAATCCCATTGGCTGCAATATGCGGTCCATCTCGATTAGTAGATCCTCTACACTACAGCCTTTCTTTTCAATATCGGATAAGATAGTCGAAGCATGGAGTAGATCATAAGTCCTTGAATATGTTGAGAATGCTTCACACCTTTCATTTGCATGCCCCAAAAACCATATACGTCAGATAGAAAACTCAGGCATATAAACATTTATCGTAATTCAATTTGTTTCAAACTTCTTGTTGAATATGCAAGTCTAGTTAAATTGTTCAACGTACCAGTCGTGCATGGCACCTAATAGGCCCGTCAAATATTATCTTGAGAAAGTTAGGTCCATTTTCTGGCACGACATTCATAACCCATACATCATTGTTCTTCAGAGCAGCTGCAAATGAACCCATATTTGCCTTCATGTCCATTATAGTCCTCAATGTATCAGGCTTGATTATTGAGCTCAAAAAACTCCAATAATTACCAACCCTACGTTGCCAAATTGCCTGCAACACAAAAATCTAATCACTTTCCAGTTCTTACATTTGCATACATTTTTAAACATGAACATCATATGAACAAATAAAATGGAAAATTTTGTGATTGATTACCATGTCCCTGTCAAACATACTATGAGAATAGCCAAAATCAGACAGGCGGGGAGAAGCAGTTGTTAAACGAGCTGGCCAAGGAGCCAATCCACTACTTTCTGCTAAATGATTGTCTGATGAAATCAACAAACACATTTAGTTTTTTGTCTATGAATTTTCTTATTTCGGTGAGAAAAATAATTACAAAAAGTGGACAGCTAAATTTAATTAATCCCATCTATGTATTGAATTAAGATATATATGTCTAAGGCTTCATGTGGTATTGTGATGATGCTTCTGTGCTTTCAAAACACAACAGGTAAAGTATTTGGTAAACATCAACTTTTGGTGGAAACAACATATTTTTTCACTTATATTCGACATCAAGTAATTCCACACCACAACAACCATAGCTTTAAAGTCACAGTACCTCAATGCAAAAACAAAGCCTAAATACAAATAATGAAGGCCTAAAACAGCCCCAAAAGGGCAACAATCCCAAATTGGCATAAACCAAATCCCTTTATCACAAAATAAAACTCCTTTCTCACTAAGGACAACAAAGAAGAACAGAGTGTTTTAGAACTCCCTAGTTCCATAGGCACACAAGGATGCATTAACCAAATTCTATCCCATAAATACAACAGAGATTCTTATGCATGTTCTTCTGTCCATTTTCTTTTTCAGTTTTATTTTGAGATATGATTGATAAAACAGTTCATACGCAAAATCTAAACAGATTAAGACACCAACGACATATTATCTGACACATACATATAGTTCATTGAAGGAAAGCACAATAATAACCAGCATCATTAAAGCTTCTTCTGCTCAAGTCTTTTAGTTTGGTAAATTACTTCAATAGTTCAAAATGATAAGCTAAAAATTTGAAAGGATGCTTTCCTTAACAATAGTCTTGTAATGGAAAGGAATGGAGATAAGCAAAATGAGGGCAACATAACTTACAGTCAGAGTAGGGAGTGATGCAAGCTGCATCTGGATCATCATCAGTTCTGCAGAGTGGAGGTTCAGCACCAGATGCTCTTCCTGTGTAACAGTCATTATTTAGAGGCTTAACCCAAATAACA
>JAXCLQ010070606.1:1604-14078 GCA_035584115.1 Cedrela odorata
ATGTGTATATATTTATACATGTGTGTGGACATTGTATATGGGATGTTAAATTTGGGATTATATATATATATATATATGTATTTATATGAGTAGAAGATGGGAAACCTTACACAATCGTGAGAATACTAGTAGAAAGTATATCTCGCGGTTGTGTGGTAATTGTTACGTATCCGTATAGATGGATCGAGTAGTGACAGTGTATCCCCAAACAAATTAACATGCATATTACATGACATTTAGTTGAATTTAACAAATAAAAAATACTTAAATTTGTAAAAGTGCGACTAAAAACCAAAAATACTTAAATTTTTTCCTTGCTATGAATTTAATGTGAGTTAGCATTCTAAGGTTGATGCAACAATGTATAAAGACATCACAATATATTGTTAACAAAACAAAAGCGATGAAAGCATGAATGCTTACAAATAATTTATCCAAGCAAGGTTATTTTTGGTTTCAGGGGCTATATACATTATGCTTCTTTAACTCAATTGATTTAGTGCTCTCCCCAACTGACCTCTTTCTTTTTCTTTTACGAGATATCGCCATTGATGGTTAAGACTATTTAATCACGAGGTTTCATTTTGTGAGAGTAAAGTAATGCAATTAAAAATTATAGAAAAACAAACACGAAAAAAAAAACTTAATCAATTATGTATGAATTATTTTTATTTGTTATAAATATAACTAGCATGCTATGGAACAAAACAAAAAGACATTTCAAGCCAATTAAATTTAATAAAGACTCACTTCATAGGTAAGCATTTCATAAGGTTTCTTTTAGAGCAAATTTATAGATATATGTCACCTCGTAAATAAACATATGTTATAAAAAGGAAACACATGAAACAAGACAGCACAACCACATTTCAGAAGGTATCAACATTTCTCAATGCATGTGGTACTAGAGTTGTGCTTACAAAGGTGAGAACAAAAGCAAGCGGCGTCTCTAAGCTTTGTTACTAGTTTAGCATGTGAGAGGTTATTCCTCACATTGGTTTTCATATTATGTATGTTTTGTTCTTTTTCTAGTTGTTCTTTCTTATTATTATTATTATTATTTTATGAGGATATCTTCTAAGTTCTCGTACACTGCCAAAACCTGAAGTGATAGAAACTCGTACAGTTGCAATTTACTATTACGATGTTTCATTATTCTATTTTATATTTTTCCATATAGAATTGTGAAATGTTGCATGTCTTACTTGTTAGTTTCTTAAATGCGAAAAGGAACATGACTATTCTCGATCGGAAGCAGTATAATTAATCCCTTTATACTTCTCAACATACTGGGAACATGAGAAATGTAATCACTTAAAAGTAATATATGCTGAAATATTTGTGCTGGTGATATTATAATAGAATTCTTTTTCTTTGTGATCTATAATTGAAACATAGAAAACATCTTGCTTCTTCCTTGCTTGTTCTTGTTTAAACTTAGTTTAGCTGACGTTTGCCTCTTGGTTGGATAAAAGGATGATCATCAACTGAAATTAGCTAAGAGAAGGCAATCTAACAGGGAATCAGCTTAAAGGTCAAAACTGCGCAAACAGGTACATGTACATACTACTTGTCTACTTTTTTTTTTTTTTTTTGTCTCTCTAATCAATGATTCTGACCACAGATTAATAGTTTCCTATTTTCTTTTTTCTTTTTACTTTTTCGATCTAAATAGTGTGGTAAACATGGAAATACAAATTCTCCCTTCTTCATCAGATTCATTTACTTTCTAGATGTTTGAACTAACTAATGCTTTTTGGTTTATACTACAAGAGATCATTTCAATATCTTTTACTGACATTTAGGGTAATTTATACACACAATAACATCGCTTTTGGTGTCCTTTCTTCCTCATCTAAGATCGAGATCTTTCAATCATGCTTTTTGACTTGTGACAACTTTTAGAGGTGATTTGTGATTGCTACATTATACTTCTACCTTTTGATTTCTGATATCCTTGCAAGAAATTATAAAATAATGAGCAGTCATGGAGGAGCTGAAAGTCGAATGATATGTGCTTGAGGCTGAGCTGTTAAGTTTTATTCTTCAGTTTTAAAGCTTCACTACTTACTACTATAAATTTTTGGATGAATATTAATCTAGTTCCATAGGCTAGTTAAATACTAAGTATACTTTTTTATTTTCTAAGATGGATAGATAACTTTAGCCTATCTTGGCCACATAATTAACCCTTAATTAGCTTTCGCTATTAAATTTTTATTAACACTTTGTGAGTTCTTTCATTTTCCAAGGTCATGTTAATTTAGTTTTCTTTTACACGACACTCAGATCAAATCATCTTCAAAGATTTTCTCAATAAACACTAGAAATAAAGAAATATATATATATATATATATATATTATTTTTGCACATTTTCTTATAGGTTTTTTAGAAGACCATGATAAAAGGCATAGACTAAGATTTAGGTCAAGACCCATTGGTCTTTAAATAGGACATAAATTAGGATATTGTTATCTAACTATATGTTTAACAAGTTATTGCCCCAATAAATCCCACCAATGACTAATTATACCACGCTACTTAATTCTAAATTGGAAAGAAAATCAAAGTTGATTTCATATATATGCCTTATATTATTTGAGGTTCACCACTCTTCAATCATAGAAGGAAATACCCAACTATGCTTTTTACCTAGGACACAAATCGAAAGGCAAATTCCTATAAATCTAGGTCCATGTTTTCTTTCTCAAGTCTTGCCACTAGAGACCCAAAAAGTATGATAAAACTACTCTATTTTATTTTTAATTTATTGGTAATTACGTATATATAATTTCCACTTTGTTCAATATCAAAATCAATAAACTCAAAACTCAGTATTGCATAGTTTTTCCTACATGCTTCCACTGTATTATATGTATTAATCTAATTTAACTCGAACCAACAAATGTGTAAAGTCCTACAACACCCTAGTTTTATGAGAAATCTACAATTTAAGAAGAAAACTAATTAAGTTATATAATAAGAATATCTAATTAATAAAAATACTTCAAATATTATAAATAAACCAAAGAAACAAATATATTAATCAAAATTGAGTTAAATATGAAACCTTAGATGTAGACAAGTTATCTAAATCAAATGAACAAATAAAAACTATCCATTATAAGAAAAAAAAAAAAACCAACAATCTCATGTCATTGACTATGAGATCAATTAATACTATCGAAACCAAGATAAATGGTTTAGCTTACAAAAGATAGTCGATTTAAAAGTATAACAAAACATTAAATCAAATTCTTCAATTCTTTCGGCCAGTTCAATTTTTTGGTTTCCTGTCACTTGTATTTAAATAATTCAAATTTGTATAAAGAATTTGAAATTTAGCATTATTGATCATAACAGTTGTATTATTAAATAGGTAATATAAGGTAATCAACTAGTTTATGTGAGCTTTAGCTAGTATTTATTTACTTTCTTCTATGGACGATTGTGTTGAGTATGCGTAAACATAATTTATTATCAATAACTCAGTTAGATGATATGATATTTCACGAAATACAACTTTATTACGATTTATTTTTTTATTTTTCCTTGTAGTAAAATACAAGTACTTTGTCATCATCTAACTTAAATAAATGCAATCCTACCAACCTTGATATCATTTAATGTCAAATTGTCTCACTCGACTAGTATACATAGTATGTAACAATACATCTATTAAATTTGCAACATTAAATTTAAAATATGTTATTTAAAAATTAAAAATACAAATACGAAATTTAAAATAAATAAAAAAATTTAAAATTTAAAATAAAACTCAAAAATATTTATCATAAAATTAGAAATATATATATATATATATTAAATATATTGTAGTCAATCAATCACTCAATTAAGTTATTTATGAATACAGTAAATCAGTCATAAAGCGACGGATATATTCCGGGACTGGAGCAATGGTACTGGACCCAAATTCTACGGGCCTTTAACAAATGGCGCTCTGCCACAAAATTGGCCGGAAAGATCCATTTTAGTAGATGGACTCTGAAAAAAACAATCAAGTAATTAAAGGCAGGGAATTCTAATTTCTAACAATTCCAGCGAACAAATGGCTGCGAATTTCTGGGCATCCTCTCACTTGTAAGTTTCAGCTTATTAATAGTATTATCACAAGTTTTTCGCATTCATAGTTTCTACATATTATTGTTTGATTCTGGTTTTGTGCATTCAGCAAACAGCTTATGGACCAGGAAGACGTGGATGTGGTGCAACCTCTTGACAGAGACAAGGGTATCACTCTTGAAGATTTCAAGTTCATTAAGATGCAAATGGCCAGTTGTATGTTCTCTTTCTCTTTCTCTTTTTCTTTTTCTGGATTTCAGTTCGTAATTTTGTGGTTTCATGTGAAAGAAATTCTAGCTTCTTGGCATTTATTTGTTAGGTTTTTATTAGAATTCTCTTCCTCTGAATTTATTTACTGTGCATTTGTTTTCCTTTATCTTATTTTTAATCGCCAATGTTCTATCAAAAACTTTCTACCCATAGTTGCATCTTTGATTAAATTAGTGGAAGTTGCCGTGCTTCTTGTTTTGACATAGTTGTCAATTTTTTTAGAATAAGCGTGCTTATTATATGTAATTATTGTGACTTTGTTTTCATGGGAGTATTCTAGGGAATCTATAGAATTCATACCATGTTTATTGAGCTTAGCAAGTTAGTATTTCCTCAACTATACTAATACTTGTTTGTTTTTGATTTTGCATTATCTTCATTACTTTTTATATCTTTTAACGGTGTCTTTTTCTTCTAGATATATCGAAATTGGCTCAACATGCAAAAGTAAGGCAAAGGTTTGACCTCATTCTCTTGATATTTTATACACTTTTGCTAATCTCTTACTTTGACTAAATAGTAGAAAAATTTAGAGAAAGGGAAAAAGAGAATCAAATTTAGTTTCCTCGCTAATGGTGGAAAGCAGAACCACTTTTGAATATTGCAGGAAAATTCTTCTTCCTCAAATGTTTTGTGTAAAAAATGAGATGGTATTGATAGATATGCTTTCTCATTTTACAAAGTTTATTTGATAAAAATCTTTAATCATTGAATTTCCCCAATTTCTCTAATGTCTAATGTACTGGTCGATCTTTCAGGGTTGTAGCCACTGCAGTTACATATATGAGACGTTTTTACGTCAGGTATATTACGTGATCTTCTGATGTTGAGAGAAAAGTGCACAATTAGAGGCCAGAAATTTATGACTCATGCCTTAAATGATATATAGTAATTTTTTTCCAAGTTGTTGCCATCTTTTATCTTTATATATTTATCGTGCCTGAAACTTTGTGCATTACTGTTACATTCATATATGCACTTGAGTTGTGGAGAACTTTCGGAGCATTGTTCCAAGTTGAAGCATATTTAGCCTTAGTTTCAAGCGTAAAAGTTGATTATCACTAGCTAACTATAACTTCTCTTTGAACTTTTAGAAAGAGTATGGCAGAATATGATCCTCATCTTGTTGCTCCAACCTGCTTGTACTTGGCATCAAAAGCAGAAGAAAGCACAGTGCAGGCACGAATGTTTGTGTATTGCATCAAAAAAATATGTAATTACTTGTTGCTGGACTCATTAGATTACCCTGTATTTCCTCCAAATCTGGTTGCTTGGATTCTATTTTCTACAACAATTGCAGATAATCTTCCACTTTGAATTTTCAGATTCTGATGAAAAGTATCGATATGAAGTCAAAGATATACTTGAAATGGAAATGAAGATTTTAGAAGCTCTTAATTATTATTTAGTTGTATTCCATCCTTACCGTTCACTTGTGCAGTAAGAACTTTTTCTTTTTTGCATTTTTTATTCATTCTAGTTTGGTTTTACTTTGTGAATTGTTTACATGAGTTAATACTTCTATCGATGAACAAAAGAAAAGAGAAGAGAAGATGACTCTTTCTGAGATTTACTGTAATAGCCCTCGACTTTATTAGCATATCTCTGTTAAGTTCAGGGGAGGTCTTGAAATCATACGGGTGTAGATGATTTTTTACCTAACCTCAAGGGAAGCATATGATATATTAACTGTAATGCCTATAATGTTTTTTGGTTATGTCTTTTACTAAAGTTTGTCATTCTTTGATTCTAACTATCTTCTTATGGAATATCTTGATGACAAGTTCTCTTCTCTTTTTATCTTTGTAGGTTTTTGCAAGACGTTGGCATGAATGATATGAGTATGACACAATTATCTTGGTACGAATCAAAGATGACCTTTCCAAGTTGTTTCTAGGACTATGGAATAGAAGTCAACATTCTTATCCTCCTTGATCTTGATACATCTATGTTTCTTGTTTTTTTGGTAGAGTAATTAGAAACATTTTACCTTATCAATTGCATGTCTTAGATTTGATGGGTCAAATTAGCTCTTCAGATGGATTTGAACTCTCAACGTAATCATAATGAAACTATATCTTTTACTTAGAAACGCATCAATATAGTGGTGATATTGAGGAATAAAAAAAGGTACGATATGTCACTGTATGTAGGATTCTAGTTGAGAATTTCATGTTATAATATTTGTTTGCATCGCACGGTACCTCTGTGTAGAGGGTATTTAAACTCCATTTGGTATTATGGTGTGTGGCTTTTAAGCTGCAACTACTGTGGAATGGAAGCACTGGATGTCAAATATTAATGAAAAAATGAGTGGGTTCCACTAAGAGTTGGTTCTACCAAACTCTTTTTCAACTTTGCTTTAAAAGCACTGCAGAAGTTCCATAATCTCAAACAAAGCCTTACAACCAAGCATGCTATCCCATCTATTTCACTTCGGCTGGGTGCTGGTTTCAGTTTTCAGCATTTGCTTGATTCTCTATTTTGACACTCCGGGATTTCCAAGCTGATCAGTATTTAATTTAATTTTTCATTTCTATTACATGAAGCAATACTTGATTATAAAAGTATCCTATGAAATCTAACTTTATGCATATTATTTGTGGTGCATATAAATTATCATGCCATTACAATTGAATTGTACTTCAGTCATTACCCAGGTGACTTTACCAATGTTCTTTTTTTTATTTTCCTCAAGACTGAGAATTCAAACTTTCTGAGGTGGAATTTGAATATAGGTATTAGGTAGGTTTAAGATTGTTACATCTTAATTTCACAACGTAGTGAAATAAAAAAGTAGTTGAATGTTTGCTTGTAAAAGATGTATTTTAGTTGTCAAATACTTTGAACTCTGATATGGGTTTGGTTATGCAAATCATAAAATGGTTAGTTTAGTAGAATTCTGTTAAGATTGTTGTTTTATGCTTCTCCCACATGTACCTAAGGGTTGTTCAGCTTTTTGTGACTAAAGGAAATCAATTGAGTAATGACAACTTGACATAATCTATGGTATATTCTGAATAAAAAGTGCTTGAGAAAGTTGATTTGGTGTTTCAGACTGCACAAATTTACCGTTGCATAAATTTCTTTTTCCTTTGCTTAAATGTCTTTTCTCAGTGTCAACACCCATTTTTTTTTTTTTTTACTTTTTTTCCATGTGTCAGATTTTCTTGGGTTGGGTTCATTTTAAAGAATATAAGCATGCACTAACCCCAACATATTGATACTCAGGGGAATTGCGAATGACACGTATAAGATGGACCTTATTCTTGTACATCCTCCGCATCTGATTGCTTTAGCTTGCATATATATTGCCAGTGTATATAGAGAAAAAGATAACACTGCATGGTTTGAAGAACTTCGTGTTGATATGAATGTGGTGAGTTTTCAAAGCTAATGCTTTTTCTTTTCATTGATTATTATTGTGCCCTCTATAATAATTGAATCTTATTAAAACCTAAGTGGTAGTAATAAACACCCTGAGAGAAGCCACTTGAGAATATTTTTCCTGGAATTCTTGGTATTTTATGTGCTTTGTGCAGCAAGATGTTTATTTGAAAGGATAGTGATCTGTTTTCGGAAGGGCTTTGGCATCTAGTACATGAGTGCTGATGGGGGCTTTTGGACTATTTTCTTTTGGCTTTGGATTATACCTTCATTCTCTTATTCTGTTTCATATCTGGAACTTGATGCTTGCATCACTCTGGTATTTTTTGTATCTTCATTTACCCCTTTTTGGTGTTTCTAATCATAAAAAGGAAAAACACAATTGCATACAAATACCTGTTGTTTTATAAACAAGTCTCAGTCTTTTACAGGGCTCCATACAACTTCTATTTATGGTAGGACATGATAACATATGTGGTATTACATGCTTGTCTAGTCTATATAAATATTCTAAAGAACAAAAGAATAATTTGAATAACACATTGTGGCAATGCTATGTCTATTTGAATCCTAAAAAAGGTGAGCACTGGTCTTCATTGTACATACTGCATGCATGACTGCTGCCATGAAGTTCTGTTGAGATTACAATTATAATCTATTGTACATAACATGTTTTGGGGTGCAATTATTTTTCTTTATTGTAAACTAAAGTATATTTTATATTTTGGCAGGTGAAAAATATCTCGATGGAGATATTAGATTTTTATGAAAACCAAAGAATGGTCACCGAGGAGAGAGTAAATGATGCCTTTGGCAAACTGGCTTCTAAGCCTTAAATGGCCAGGTAATTGTGTTACTTTGCTCGAAAATCATGCTACTAGTTATTGTCAGGGTGTAGACACTAGTAAAATCATCAAACCTTGATGCTCTAAACCTTTGGGCAGAGCTGTGGTTTGCCTTCATTAAGACCACCGTGTCTTGTATGAGATGCATTTAATGTTGTAAAATTAATGTGAGTAAGCTTTTATCAGTTTATCCTGTGGCTGAAATTTTTTACTCATGCAATTTGATTTCATTAGATTTAAATTAAAGTTAAAACTCTATATGTTCCAATTTTCATACAGACAGACATAAAACTTTCACGAGAGAATGTTGTATTTAATGGTGTTTAGTAGGTTGTGGGGTTTTTTTTACCTGTATAGTCTAAAAATATTCACCATTTATATTTATGGCCCAACTTCAAAATGTATTATATTTGGAGTCAATTATAAAGATTTCAGACAAAAATACTCGTGTCTCTTGTTTGTATATTTTACAAACGCTAATGGATGAAAATTTGGTTTCATTCTATTTTAAAGAGTTACAGCAAATTAAAAGGATTATAGTCAAATGCATCAACAACTAAACTTCATACATTCACGGTGTTGATTATTATTTGTTCAAATGAGTTATTCAAAGTAAATTTGATGAAATTATATTTTAATAACAAGTATATTTTTTTTATCCAAGTATAATAATTATGATTTCTATTGTAGATTATTTTATTTTTACTTAATTTTAGTTATGCATGTAAAAAATTTATAAATGTGTTTAGTATAACTTTTATGTATACATTTTACATGATACTTGTTAATAGTGTGATATTGATAATTTTTAAGAATTCTAGATCGAGGAAAAGAGTGAATAGTACATCTTTCGATAATTTATAGAGAGTTAGGAGTATGTATCATCGAGATATGTATTAAGTGCATCAAAGGATCTAATATTGAAATCATATATTCCTCAATGATTGTAAAGATTTATAAAATTTGCATAAATTCTAGATCATTCGACGAAAATCATCGAGGAAAATATAAATTTCGTCGAGAGATTCAAAATTGAATTCATACATCCTTCAATAATTGTAAAAGATATATAAAACTTGGATAATATAATATGTCTCAACGGAATTTATCGAGGGAAGTATGAATTTCGTCGAAGGGATCCAGTATTAAAATTATACCTCCCTCGATCATTGGAAACGTATTATAAATCTTGCATTGATTATGGATCACTCGACGGACATCATCGAGAGAAGTATGAATATCGTCGAGGGATTTAGAATTGAATTGACAATTTTCATAATTTTTTCTATGATTTTTATACTTCCCTTGACATTTACATTTTATATGTGTTTAAATATCATTTTCAAAATAAATGTTTAATAATTATATTATTTTTACACAAATAGAAGGAGTTTATTTAATGATTGTATCTGGAGGAACATGAGTTTACCAGACGAAAACGAATCTTACAACAGAGGACGTAGTTTTGGTTTAACAATACGAATGAATATAAACTATCTAGAACTTATCAATGGATTATATTCTTTATGTCGAAAAAGTCCAGATGAATTTAGTATTAAAATGACAGTTGTGTACAAACATTATATGTCTTCATCTATTTGGCGTTCGAGATTGAGTGATGTGATTGACGATATAGTTGTTATTATTGTTGAAAAATAGTCAAGTTTCAACAATTGGAGGGTTATACTGCTATTTATCACATTTGAGCATCGAGATGCAATTTGTACATTACAGACTAATTTTGGAAATTTATTTGCTTCTTCAAACAGTAGTAACCAAATCAATACTACAATCCCTGTCATGATTGTCAATGCACAATACTTTCTAATTCGGTATAATGAACATCTAACTAACTAGTATTTTGAACAGGATAGTGAGTAAGAAATTAACCATAATAACACATTCTTTGCACCTACAATCAATATCGATGTTCAATCTCCTCCTAATGTGCACGTATTCTCTTTCACATACGAAGATGCTGGTCCATCGAATTACAATTTGCTGTAGTTGATAGTTTTGATCTTTTCACTTGTTAATTTGTCAATTGATACCTTTTCTAGTACAGATGATGGTGAAATAATGGTCGGAAAATTGTATGAAACCAAAGAGAAATTACGTAAAGATTTGAGTTACTTACAATGAAACAAAATTTTCAGTTTTGAATTCTAGGTCAACATGACATCGTTTTGAAGCAAAATGTCAAGATAACAAATGTAAATAGCATGTTTGGGTGGTATTAATGCATGAAAATACTTACTTCCAAGTGAGACGGATTAAACAAACACATACATATATGTATGATCAACTATCGGATGGATATCATCAAACAAGCTCTTAGCTTATCGATGAATTGATCAAAGATAAATTTGAAAATTGTAGTAGAATATACACACCTAAAATTATTCAAGCTAACAATTAAAGTAAATACGATGTGTTAGTATCATACGCAAAAGCTTGGCATACTAAAGAAACAATACTAACGTTACTTTCTAGCAACCCAACTGCTTTCTATAATTTACTGCCCTTATATTGTCATGTTCTTAAATTTTGCACAACAACACTGTCGCTCATATACAAAAGGATGATGATAACCATTTTATGTATTTTCTCATGACCTTTGGAAGTTGTATTAACGGATTTTGATCATGAATCCGACCAGTTATAGTAATTGATGAAACATTTCTTAAAAAAAAATATCGTGGAACCTTATTTGTGGCAGCTTGTAAAGACGAGAATGGTCATATTTTTCTATTGGCTTTTGGAATTGGGATAATGAAAATAATGATTCGTGGGCATGATTTATGTAGAAATTATGTGGCATAATTAAAGAAGAATAAGACTTGATTTTTATTTCTAATAGACATGTTAGCATTGAGAAAATTATATTAGTTGTTTTTCCTGAAGTAACACTTGGGGTCTGCGCATATCATGTCATAAGGAACTAAACGGAATAGTGAGCATGAACATGCTCTATTTTTCATGTGCAGCGGAAGTGCGACGCACGAAATGAAGTTTCGGGCGCACAACAGCCGTAGGGGAGCCTTGATTGTCATTACAAACTTGCGGAACAGACTCCCTAATGATCTATATGTGCATGCATGTGTATTTCAGTGTACAAGCATGCTCTGTTTCGTAAACAAAAACAAAGAAATTAACCTTTAGTCTTGCAATCCGAAATAGCAACTGCCTTGCTCCCTCAGGTGGTCCACACGTCGGTGAGATGAAACCGGTTCTGGCTAGTTTGGGATTGACATGCGTGATTTGAGCTTCAACAAGTTCACCACCCTTTCTCTCTCTAATCTTTCTCTTCCTCTCTCATTTGGTTTCTGTCTTGGTTCATAACCAAAACACTACACCACGTTTTTGCTTCACCAAACTTTTGTTGGTTGAAGAAGAGGAAGATGCTTTGGTTTCAAAAATCATAGAATGGATAAAACGAAAGAAAACAGAGAAAAAAACTATTTTATTTATTTATTTTTGCTTGTTTACCCATTCTGTGTGTATATGTTCATATATATATATATATATATGTATTAACAAGCATAACACTTAAGCTTTTTTTCCACCAACTCCAAAAATATCAAAAGAGATAAATAAAAATGGATAAGTCATGGTTAATCTTAAGTCAGTAGAATGTATGTCTTTTATCATATACATGCATTCCTTCAATACATATATATACATACATTAATGCATTAATACATTATTAATACATTTATATATTATAACATTATAAATATGATATATAATATATCAAAAAGAGAAAGAGAGAGAAATACATATATATAATGTATATTAATAAATATCTTATATATATATATATACATATATATCAATAATATATATTAGATATTTATAATTATATTAATATAATTAATAATTATATTT
>JAXCLQ010070609.1:0-14063 GCA_035584115.1 Cedrela odorata
TTACAAAATTATATATACATAAGGATGATATCCCTAGACCGTATGACACGATTGGTTCTAGGGCATATCTCTAACATATGATGACTGAACGTATTATATTGGGGTGGAAATGGCAGTTGTGTTGACTTACTATTGATTAGGAATGATAAACTTGGAGTGATGCATGGTAACATTTTATGAAGAAAATGCGGAAATGCATTTAATTGTTTGTGATTGGTTTAAATTAGCGATTCAAAGTGTGATAAGAAAACATGATGTCAAATTATTTAATTATGAGATATGAATTTTTACTTTTGGATTTTGTCCGACAGAGCCAATCATATATTCTGGCTGCTTGTGATGTCACAAGCTAAAATATTAGAATAAAGATTCAGGGTCTTGGTGATCCCTTATCTCAGAGATGTATTCTAGATTGGACAGGCTGGCACGGGCTGGGATATTAGAGTAAAGATTCGGAGCTTTAAGTGATTTCTTATCTCAGAAATATATTATAGCCGCCTGTGATAACTCAGGCCAGGATATTAGAATAAGGATTCAGGGTTCTTGTGATTCCCTATCTCAAAGATGTATTTTAGCCTCTTGTGACATCGGGGTTGGGATACTATAGTTATGGATATTAAAAATCTATACTGATGATTATTTGGTGTTTGAGGGGATGGCAATGCATACACCCTTAAACACCGATATGTTGTGAATGATGTGTAATGAAATGCTATGTTTGATACGTTGAGAAACATAAAAGAAATTTTATTAAGCAATTTATCTTTATTTCCTTCAACTAGGAAAATAATACCGTTAATAGATATAAAATTAGGGTATAATTCTTTTGGCTTTTTGGTTCTTTGACTTTTCTTAATTTTACTAACCTTTTTTTTGCCAATTAATATTTGATTAGTACGAACATCTTCTGAAATTTCAAAGTTACAATCATTTTCCTTGTCTTTAGAATAATCACTTTGTGTAGTTGAACTACTTGAGTCAACATGAAGAAATTTATTCTCCAAATATCGACATTTCTAGATTCTATAATTATATTAGAATCTAGATTTAACATTGTGAACATGTCATTCAAAGATTCCATAGAAAAAAGAAGATTTCAGAGTTTTGAACATTGAACTATTTAGAGTGGGTTACTTGTTGAGGTAGTTAGATTTAAGTGACAACAGTTCTTATACTAAATTATCAGTTGTAAGTTCTTCTTTAATTAGTCAAATATTTTCGTGGCTCCTGTATCGACCTGAAGGGTTTTTATTCTATAAAGAGTTCTTCATGAGGTTTTCCTTCATTAACGAATTCTTGTCTCTCTGATTTACTTTTGCTTTGAGATTTGTTTGTTGTTATAGCTTTGTGTTATTAAATAGTCAGGGAACTAATGATTTAAAGTCAATAAATTTTAATGTGTTTTAATTTATTGATAATTTAAGTTTTTTGCTATGTAAAATACCTTTCACCCCACTTAAATGTTATAGGTCCAAATCTAGATTTAAGTTTTTTAATTAGAATCAGAGCCTTGTCTGATCTATAACCCTATGTTTTTTCTAGATAGAGTATAGACCTTAGAGCTTATCTGTTCCACAATACTTTGATGGGAACAATTATTGGTATTGAAAAGTACGAATCAGAGCTTTTCTTTAGGCTATAAATAAACATGTATGGTTGCCTGTGAAAAGGCATGTAATCCATCTTCTGTTTCTACAATGGAGTTTATGTTCCTAAGGACTTTAATCTTTGGACAAAAGTTGAATTATCTAACCTTAATACCAATCGTAAAGCTATTAATGTTATTTTCATGGCAATGTCCCCTAGAGTTTAAAAGAAGATCCATGTGTGAGATTACCAAAGAGGCTTGGGATATTCTTGAGACTACTCATGAAGGTACAAAAACTGTTAAAAACTCTAAGCTTCAAATATTGAAAGGTCTGAGGAAAGTTCTGATGAGTTTTATACCAAGTTGAATGATATAGTAAACTTTAGCTTTAATCTAGGTGAAAGAATACCTGAAAGTCTTATAGTTAGGAAAGTTCTTAGAAGTTAGCTTGAGAAATTTCATTTTAAGGCTACTGCCTTAAAGAAAGTAAAGACTTAGATGCCATGAAAGTAAAAAAATCAGTTGGTTTACTTCAAACCAACAAGTTTAGCCTTCCTCCACCAAAGAAGTCTAAATCTATGCCACTTAAGTCTATCAAGTTAAAACTAAGAAAGAATTAGATAATGAATCGTCTAATAATGAAGAGATTGAGTTGTTTGTCAAAAATCTTAGAAAGTTCTTTAGATCTAAGAAGGGAGATTCTAGTAAGAATCAAAAGCACTTTGAAAAATGGAAGAACTTTCTGAAAGTAAATAAAAAAGTTCAATGTCATGAGTGTAAAGGGTTTGGACACATCATGTTTGAGTGTCCTAAGTACAAGAAGGTCAAAAAGGCATTGAACACCTCCCTTAGTAATAATGACTTTAGTAAGGATAAGAGTGGTGAGTTTTCTTCTAATAAAGCTAACTTTATGGCTTTTATTTCCTCTATAGAAGTTGAGTGTGTTGATTCTCAAGATGATGCTTCAGGTAATGAAGAAGACATCAATTTAGCCTTTGATAAACTTTATAGAGATAATTTGAAGCTTTAAAAGATAAATAAGACTATTTTTAAAAAGTTTAATTTTGTTGAACTTATGAAGGAGGATCTTATAGTAACACATTAGGGGAACAAGTTGAGTAAGTTTCTAGTTTGTAAGAACAAAATAGAGTCTTAAAGAGTGAAGGTAAGGCCATAGTTTTTAAGTTAAAGGATGTAAGGTCATAAATTACTCAATTCTCTAATGGCACTAAGAAGCTAGATGACTTGCTTAACATAAACCAGAATGAGAGTAGTAAGAGAGGGTTAGGTTACTTTGTGGCTAACCTTAATGATGCTTCCACATCTAGAATCATATTTGTTACTCCTATGGTATAGGTAAAGCTATTGTAAAACCTGTAGAAACAAGTATACCTAATGTTGCTCCTAAGGTAGTTGTTCTTAAGGTCAAAAAGATTAAGCCTAAAGGTGTAAGTGTTCCTCTACGAGTCTCCTCTTAATGGATTGGAAAAATGTTAACCCTCTATAGGTTAATTCTCTATCTAAGTTTGTGCCTACCTATTATGAATATGGTAAGGTAGGCCACAGAAGGCCAAATTGGTTTGTGTTTTGGAGGAAAAAGAAGGTCTGGAGGCTTACCCGTCAAGTGGTAAAGTTAGCTCAATAAATTAAGATGATCAATGATAGACTTGCTTTCTTGACTAAGGGTACTATTAACTAGAGACAACCTCTTGAGAATATGAGAGATTTTTGCTTTATTTAATTCACATGCTTTTGAGTTATTTTCTTTTGTTTTTTTGTTCTTTATGTTTTTCAGTTTTTATTAATTTTTTTTGTTTCACATCGTGTGAGTTTATTTTTCTGTACTTCTCTTCGATAATATAAAAAAAACAAAAAATATATATTTTTTGTTTTATTTTCTGTGAAGACTGCTATATGGGCTTTCCATCCAGTTTTCGTGTTATGTCTTGTGACAACTAAAGTCTAAGTTTTTCCTATACGTGCTCTCAATACCTTTTTTATGTGTATTTGATATCTTTACTCTACACATCTTCAGATTTGTTGTGTACTCATGATTTATATTCTTAATCACAATACACTTCAGCATTAACATGTTAGTTTGGTCGCATTAGTGTTATCATGGTGATTGAATTGATGTTTGACTAGTGTATTTACTTATGAAAATTCTTATGCCTATGACATTATTTCAATTGACAACAAATATGTATTTTTAACAAAATTCATATCCTAAAGGTAATAAAAAAATTATGAAGTGATCTCTACTTTAGGGTGAGAAAAATAATATAAGCAATAAAGTTACATATTTCTCAAGTTTTAATGGTGTTGGGCTCGACTTTCATTCACCAAGCTACACTTGTTCAATTGGTGGTTACATATTATGGAATGAGTACATTGAATAATGCATACATAACTACTCCACCATTTAAAAAAAACTTCTAACGGTTATCTTTGCTTTAGAAAAGTTTCGCCCATACCTAATAAGCACTAAAGTAACTATGTTTTCTAACCATACAGCTCTTAGGTACTTACTCACCAAGAAGGGCATTAAGTCAAGACTTATAAGGTGGATACTCCCCTTGTAAGAATTCGATCTGGAAATAAAAGATAAGAAGGGAAGTGAAAATGTACTCGCTAATCACTTGAGTTGCCTCATTCATAATGAGGATACTCTACAATTGCGTGATAATTTTTCAGATGAGTAATTACTATCTTTGTAAGCTATAACCCTTGAGTATACTGAAATTGTGAACTACGTAGTCATTAAAAAGACTTCGAATGATTTGACATGTGCTGAAAAAGATAAACGAAAGTACACCGTAATGAAATATGTGTGGGATGATCCATATTATGGAAGCATTGCGTTGATCAGTTGAAAAGAAGGTATGTAGCTAACTTTGAATTTCATCAATTCTAACCTTCTGTCACTAGTACGAATATAGAGGTCATTTTGGAGCAAAAAGAATAGCTCTCTAGGTACTTGAGAATGGATTTTATTAGCCTACACTATTCAAAGAAGTATTCATCTTTTACAAATCATGTGACCATTTTCAACGAACAGGTAATCTCGGGGCACGAAATCAAATGCCTCAAACACCATACTTGTTGAAATCTTTAATGTTTAGGGCATTGATTTCATGTGACCTTTTCCTTCATTGCACGGTAACTTCTACATACTTCTCGCTATTGATTATATGTTAAAATGGGTGGAAATAAAAGCCACCCAAACTAATGATTCTAAAGTGGTTGTAGATTTTGTAAAGACTAACATCTTTGTGAGGTTTGGAACACCAAAATCCATAATCAGCGATAGAGGGAGCCACTTCTACAACATATCAGTTGAGGCTTTACTAAGGAAATACAACATCACATATAAAGTCTCTACAATACCACCCACATGTTAGCCCAATTGGCAACACCCAAAAGAGGGGTGAATTAGTTTTTTTAAAACTTTAGAATCTTAAAATAAATGCAATACAGTACAACAAATAAAACAATAGTAAAGAGAGAAAAACAAATACAGAGTTTATAGTGGTTCGGTAAAACTTGGCCTATGTCTACTCTCTCGATTATGAATTACCACCACTGAGGTTCAACTATCTCCTTGTTTCGTCGGATCAAGTAAAACCCACTACAACTTCTTATGAGGTGAAGAGCAACCATACACTTACTTTCTCATGGGTGAAGAGTAATCTAATACAATTTTCTTTAACTCCGAGTGAAGATGAACCCAATATAATTTTAGAAATGTAATTATGTTTTTAAACTCTCACAATAAAGCAAGTGTATCAATATACTCTCACAATAAAGCAAGTGTATCAATATGCTCGTACAAAGAAAATTTTTCTCTTAAGAAGAAATGAAACTTTTACAGTAGAGAGAGAAAACACTCTATTAACTTTAATAATATTCTTGAGAATGTTTTTAATTTGTTCACAATAAGCTCTATATCTTTCTTTGTCTTTTTGTCTTATATTTATACTTATTCTCTTTGTGTAGATCCTTATGTCCAACAGCTTGATTTTGTACATTAAATGTCTGCCATAAATGCTGAAGAAGTTACCGTTGAACCTTAAATTAGCAAGAAGTATCGATCTTTTTTGTAATGTATCGATCCCTTTGTGCAACATTTTGAGTCTAAGTTTCGAGTATCGATTAGTTTACCTTTACGTATTGACCTGGTTCACTTTGTAATTTATTTTCAACTCTCTAGAATCTCAATGTATCGATCTTTGGCTTTGAGGTATCGGTCTGATCTATCTTGTAAATATTTTGCAACTTTTAGGATAAGCAGGATATCAATCTCTTTGAACTCAAGTATCGATCTGGTCTGCCTTATAAATATTTTGCAACTCTCTGGACAAGCAAGGTATCGATCTGATCTGCCTTGTAAATATTTTGCAACTCTCTGTACAAGTAGGGTATCGATCTCTTTGAACTCATGTATCGATTTGGTCTACCTTGTAAATATTTTGTAACTCTTTAGATAAGCAGGGTATCGATCTCTTTAAACTCAGGTATCAATCTGTTTGTCTTAAGGATTTCAACTGAAGCTTCTGCCTTAGCATATATCGATCTCTTTACTTCCTTGTATCGACCGGCTTCAAATATGTCAATATTCTCCAATGATATCGATCCGTTCATTAGATGTATCAATCTCTTAATTCAATGTATTGATACTGTTTCAACTTTAAAGGCACCTTCACAGAGATTTGTCAAGTTTGATTACAAGCATATTCATGCACACTTTACTTGATTTTCAATAGGCTTAATTTCATTTTATCATCACATATTAACTTGATATTACGATTCACTTAATCATCATAAAAAATAATCAAATATATATTATGATGTCATCAATTTCATACTTAAATCATCAATATGATATTAGCACCACAAACTAGTGGACAAGTCAAAGTGTCCAACCAAAAGATCAAATCTATTATGGAGAAACCGTGAATCCTAATAGAAAAGATTGGAGTTTATGTCTTAATAATGCACTTTAGGCATATAAGACAGCATTTAAAACATTGATTGCGATGTTACCATTTTGCCTGATGTATAGCTAGTCGTGTCACCTTCAGTTAAGTTAGAGCATAAGGCATATTAGGCAGTAAAGTAATGCAACATAGATATAGACATTGTAGGAGAATATAAGAAACTACAACTTAATGAGCTTGAGAAAATTAGAAATGATACTTACAAAAACTCAAGCATCTACAAGGAGAAAACTAAAAGGTTTCATGATAAGATGATTTCACAGAAGAATTTCATCATTGGACATAAAGTTCTTCTATTCCATTGACGCTTTAAGTTATTTCAAGTAAATTACATTCTCGTTGTGTTGGACCTTTTGCTATTACAAATGTGTTTCTTAATGGTGTAGTAGAAATACGAAGCCTAAAGATGAAAAAGGAGTTCAAAGTGAATGAACACAGACTAAAGTCGTACTACAAATCATTTGTGATACACAATATAGGGAAGGTACCTCACTACAAACCAACGTCTCTTGAGGAATAAATAAGGGTATAAGTCAGGCTGAGAAAAATAAACTAAGCACTAATTACGAGGTAACCCAACGAATGGAGGAAATCACAATTCTGGAGAGCGCGCATAATCAAATTTGCTTTTCTTACCTTTACTCTCTTCCTCCATTTGATTTTTCTTTTATTATTTGTTGATTGTTTTGACTTGTTTTTGTGTGTTTCCTTCTTTTACATTTAGGTCTTCTCATTGGATGAATCAATCTTACATTGAGGACAATGTAGGAATTAAGTTTGGGGGAAGGATTTTTAAATTTTTGTTTCAAATTTTTCTATCTTGTTTGTTTTCCCTATGCTAGAAATTCAAAAAACAAATGTGTGTGTCTTTTTGGTTTTGATTTGGTTGATGATCATACGCCAATGATAAAAACCTATTTGAAATTGAATATAACTCTTTGAAAATTAAAATGTTGTCTTTGTTTACTCTTAATTCTTAAGTTAGGTTAATCTTCACTATGATTCTTTAAAAATTCATTATTTTGACTTGAAATTTGAAATAGATACAGCTTCATTGGGAATTGTGAATTGAGTAAATGACTGTTATCCTTGATTCTTATCATAATTATAGTATCTAGTTTACACAAGCTCTATATTCATAAACAACTACCTATAACTCTTAAGAGTGAAGCTGTCATTGAGTAATTTGGACCTATGTACTAATAGTATGTAGATGATAATCTATTATGAGAAAAAGGCTACCTTAAGTGATAAAGTGAAAGCTATTAACTATTTGTTCCTTTTGAGAAAAAAAAAACAGTAAAAGAAAGAGAAAAGATAGAAAAAGTTTTACATGTGCTGAAAAGAAAAACAAGAAAAGAAGTGCATTGAAAATGTTTGTGTCAAAAAGGTCAATTTTATAAAGATTAAAACGATAAGGTTTGTTTGACCTACTTTTTTATTATTCAAGGCAAGAGTTGTTGATATTGAAAAATTTTTGGAATGAAATTTGATTGAATTGATTTATATACACACACTCAATAATCTAACGTGGGATGAGTTTAACCCTCGAATTACCTAAGAACCTTGACAATATTAGAGATTTTCTTTGAGCTATATACTTTGTGCTATCTTTATAGCAAGTTTTATGAATTCAACCCATTCAATTCTCGTTTGAAGAGTTAGATTTTTATTTTTGTGTGTTTAGATCTTTTATGATGTTTGTCGGTGTCATTGTTGTAAACCATCACGAGACTATAACTTGTTCATTAGGGCTACCTAGGGGTTTAAAGGCTTACTACATATGTTAAATGCAATTGTGATTACCTGCAAAAGTGGTGTAACTAGGATGTTTATTTTATTTTTAGTTTTTAGTTTGGCTCGAGGACTAGCAAAGAAGCGAGTGTGAGGGAATTTGATAAGTGTGAAATTCTATGTATTTCCTATTAATTTCTCTATATTTTTTGGCTAGTTTCTTAAAATTCTTGATTATTTATTTTTATATTTTGTAGGATTCTTGGAGACGAACCACCAAAAAGAGAACAACTACATTTTGATGTGAAAAAGATTCAGCTTGCAAAATTTGGAATTTTAGAAAACAAATTAAGGGCATTAAATGAAGAAGTAAAAAAGATGTGCACATAAAGCTTATTGGGTTGAATTGTTTTGAGCTCCTAAAATTAAATAGAATAAATAAGTCAATTAAATGAGGATGGTTAATTAGATTAATTTTATCCTGATTTTATTGTTTTGAGCTCATTTAATATTATTTTAGAGAGCTGAATTACTATTCATATAAATAGTATATATGGGCTTGTATTTAATATGTTTTCAATTCTATTTGAGTTAGTAAAATCAATATTTGTCTAATTAAGAAGCCTAATCCTAATCAAATCACTCATAGAATCCTTTTTAAACAATAATAAATGGAGCAATATAAAAGATCTAGAAGATTTTGGAGAAGATTTTGGAGGAGAGATTTTCTTTTAGAACCACAACAGTCACAAATTCCATAATTGAAGTTACAAGCCGCACAACAGATTTTCAAGAATAGTGCAGTAAAAGTCAGAATTCAAGATCAAGAAATTAAGTCTTTTGATCTTTATTTTTTGTTATGTTCTTTTATAATTATTTCTTTCATGAATCTTGCATTTACTAATTCAAAAATAAGTGGCTAATTTTCTTTTTAGTTGGGGTTATTCAATGTATAGGGATTAAATGAAGTAGGGGTGATCAAAACAAGTTTCAATTCTACACGGAACAGGAACCTACTCTAAATAAATTTAGTTCCTAAATTTTGGAACCGAAACCTACTCTCTGTTTTTCAGTTCCGATTCGATTTCAATTTAAAAATAAGGTATCATGTTTATCAAATGAACATAAAATTTTCCTAAATAAAAATAATTAAAACTGAGTTGTTATATGATATGTGAAAGAGTTAGATATAAAACCATTAAAATTAAAATGATAATTCAAGAATAGAGTTAACTTTTTTTAATAGACAAAAACATTAAGTTTAGAGCAATAGAAAACAAAGTTGAGTTTACCAAGCAAAAAGAAATAACTTCCATGGTTATAAGTATGTCCTAGAAGTTTCATACTTCTTAGCAATCTCTCTAACTCTTTCTATATATTCTATAGATATGCATCTACCGCCGTAGCTGCAGTTAAAATACAACTCATAAGAATCATTAAGCATCAAGACAAGTCAATTATTAAGTAAATTGCAAACAGAAAAGAATCAACACCTACCATATTCAGCTACTAAAAATCATTAATAGTGTTCAGAAAGTGGTAGTTATAAAGGTATAACAATCAAATTACCATTTTCAACTAATCAGAATACACAACAATTTTATAGAACTTAGCCATATGTTCTAAGAAAGCATCAACTCCTAGTCGTTTAAATGTACACCAGCCTCTGTCACGATTTTACAAACCAAAAAGGAAAAATATCACAACCACAGAATACTTACAAATCCTCCATACACATCAAAGCATAACTAGACCAGAGTCTCGTTAGACAACATAAAAAAGACAGAATGCAACTTGAAATTCAATCAAGGACTAAAATAAATGAGACAATTTCGAATCCACTTAGTTCACTCTCTGTTTACATTTTCAAGACACTGATCAAGCTACTTTAGATACTAGGGTTACTGAAATTAACCTACATATTAAATACCAATCAATTTGGAAAGGTGCAAGCTAATATACCATATAGTATGTATATATTGATATTTCTTGTGAAGTTATACACCAACCTAACAAGAATATAGTCATTATATCAAGTAAACTGACCTAAGTCATCTCCAAAGAAGCTTACAAGACAAGTCTTTTCAAAAAGGTTAATTATAAGAAATAGTTTTTTATATGATTAATAGGCCATACATAAGACTATCAAAACAAATCATGTTTTGCAGCCAACATCTTGGAAAAATCATTAACTCTGACCAGCCAACCACTAAAACTTTTGTAGTAATAATAATAACACCACCTACAATATAATAGCAATACTAAAACCAACACCACCAGTAATATCAAGTAAAGTAATATGATAAAAAAATGTAATTACACAATTAGCCTTACCAAAATCATATCGTTTAGCATCTTCAAGCAATTCTTCAATGTTTATGGGCATCGGTGCAGTTCGTAATCAATCTTGAGTACAAATCAATGACTGCAGAACTTTTAGAGTTAAGCAACTTCAAAATGGATCAAGCACACGAGCGAATGTAATAAAAGCTGACTTTGAGGCAACAATGGACATAGGAATCGCCAACACATCTCTTGTAATATGAGAAAGAACTTTGTACTTGAACTTCTTACTTTTCCACCAAGCTAGGATATCAAGATTTTTCCCACCATCTTTACAAGCTTCTTTAAAGTACTTTTCAAACTCTGATTTAGGCTCCATATCTTTTTCATCTCTAATAAACCTCATTAATTCATCTTGAATCTGTATGTCATCATCATTTCCATTAACACCACCACTCTCTTCTATCACACTTGGGCATCGAGATAAATTACTTGGTTTTGAACTTCTGTAACCTCCTTCATACAACTCAAACAAACGTTGCAAAACATCCTTAACATGTGCACATTTCTCTTTCACTTTTGCAGTATCATTACCAAAAAGTCTCTTGTAAAAAAGCTTTGCCATATACATCTTATATCTAGGATTATACATAATGCAATGACAAACATAACTTTTATTCTATCAACATCACCAAAATACTTATCAAACTTTTTTTTATTTTTAAACACATACTTCTAACGTACAAATCTATATTGTTTGCCCATTCATTCATGCAACTAAGGATGAAAACGATATCATGAGTATAACTGTTAGAAGTGACATATAATGATCCCGATAATTTTTTAGTGGCAACATAGAACTTCTTTAAAAATCTTGTCAAAGCTTTTGCCTTTTATCAATTTTCCCAAGTTGGAACACTATTATCACTTTAAAGTTCATTCTTATAGGTTGGATCCTCATCCTCTATTCTATCAAATGTTGAAACACCTCAATTGGAAATCTCAACCTAAATTCTGGCAGAGTATCCTCTAAATATTCATCCATTTCACCCTGCAAATAATCCTTAAATATAACCCATGATTCTTATATATATAACCCCATCCATCAATATATAAGATCTAGGTTTCTTCCTCACAATTCATAATTATTAATTATATATATATATATATACTTATACATATCTAAAAGTCACCATAAGATAATAACTACATCACAAAATGAAACATAGGTTTAAAAACTATGCAGAATAGATGCCCACCACGTCAAGTTTTCTTTAACTATTGAAACTGAGGAAGGCAATACCTCATACTCTATTAATTACCTAGAAGGAAAAAATCTAAAAAGAATGAGATTATACATCTCAGTGAGTAGACCTGTTAAAACATTTTAATAAAATCAACGTCATCCTTTTTAAGCCAATGTTATATCTCCAATAACCATATAAACAAATACCATGTAGATAAAAAGTTTTTATCATAATTTAAAAAACATTAGTCATAGAATCATGTAGAATAATTTCATAATAATCAATCCATGTATCATATCTTAGGCTCCCCTTACTGTCATATATAATTTCTATCCTAAACTAACCGTGGAAATCTATAGAAAGATGGTATACTAGTAGCCAGCCTCAAAGGCCAATAATACCATAAACATGCCCCAAAGGCATATATATAGTATGATGAGCTCCAATAGGGCTAATGTATTGAATAGAAACTTTAGAGGTGGCTCTCGCCAAGAAGGTGTAGCATGCAACTCCCAAATCTAACAAACGGAATAAGGGACTCCAGATGTGGCTCCTACCACGAAGCTGTAGCAAGCAACTCCCATATTCCAATCAACAGAATAAGGGATTCTAAGGTGTCTTCTACCACAAAGGTGTAGCACGCAACTCCCATATTCTAATCAATAGAATAAGGGACTCTAGAGGTGGCTCCTACCACGAAGGTGTAGCACGCAGCTCTCATCTTCTAATCAACAGAAAAAGAGACTCTTGAGGTGGCTCCTACCATGAAGATGTAACGCGCAGCTCTCATATTCCAATCAATAGAATAAGGAACTCTAGAGATGGCTTCCACTAGGAAGGTGTAACACGCAGCTCCCATATTCCAATCAACAAAATAAGGGATTCTAGAGGTGGCTCCTACCAGGAAGGTGTAGCACGTAGCTCTTATATGCCAATCACAAATATACTCTTATACACTAGGTTTGGTAGAGCCAAAATCATATAATACCATACATATATATCTCATCCATAAACATGTTCTTATAAACCATAAATATATATACCATATGAATAAATCATTAGAATTATTAACAAATCATATACTTACTCAAAATAGAATTGAGAATATTTTCGTACTTGGAAATCGTAAATCATGTTCATATCTATAAAGTATTTTAGTCTTATAAATCAATACATACATGTAAAGAAATAATTTAAGGTTTATATACATAATTAATTAAAATATGTCATATAAATTATATACTCACAAAGATCGTCGAATTTTTATATTTCACGATTCACGTCATCTAATCCCTCTCGCACGCGAGGTATATCTACACGATCTATAGATATATATATATATATATATTAGTCAATAATTATTTCACATCATAAAATACATACTAAATTGACTTAGAATGTCTAAATCCCTTCAATATTCTCATTCCCTTTTTCTTCCACAATTCATCCCTTTCTTCTTTCTTCTTTCTTCTATTACTCAATTCTTTTCTATTTCTTTTCATATATGCTCAAATATCATCAAACATCAGTAATTAACTACACATTCATAAGCCATGATAATCCATAATCATCAATCATCCATCTATAACAAATTTCTTGAAATATTAAATTCTAGCTTGAATTTCATGTTGATGTCCTAACTTTGAAACATAATTACTTTATTTTGGTAACTTATTTTGATGTGATTCTAGTTGTATAAACTCCATAAACAAGTCTAATTTAAGAAAAAAATAATTCATTTAAACATCAAGAACCAAATCTTAAAGATTTATTCAAATTCCTAAGCCTACGCTGTAACAGGCATTCCTGCAGATTAGTCCACTTCAACAATTCATAACTATTTTTCTACTTATCAGATTGAGATGATTCAAAGACCGAAATTCTCCTTGAAATGTAAAGTTTCTAGAAAAAAAATATCATAAAAATACAAATACATCAACCTCAAACCCAAAAAAAAATACCAAAACGGACCTCTATTCAGCAAGCTTAATTCCCTTATTTTTGCATATCATTTTCTTTTCTTTTTCATACTTTCAAATCCTAGTTTTTTCCAAACTAATTATAATAAATCAACATAAATTCATGCTAAATATATGTTATTTTAGATTTCTTATGCTTGATAACTCTATTTTTATATTATTATTTTATCTATTTAAACTTAAATTTTAACTTATATATTGTTGATTTTGTTTTTATTAAATAAATTATTACATC
>JAXCLQ010070610.1:0-14062 GCA_035584115.1 Cedrela odorata
ATTCTATAATTTTCAAATTATTCAACTTGATCCTTCAATCTTATGTAATTTTCACTTTAATTTTTTCTGTTCAGAAGGTTTTTTTTTTCACTTTTTAAAAATAAGTGGTAAGCTAAAGAAACGAACAAGTAAAAAAATGACCAAATAATAATAATAATAATATTATTATTATTTAATGCTCAAATTTGATCTACATTACGTGCTCTAATTCCAGACCAACTGCAGGTCTGGCTTGAATTTGAGTCCAATTGCGGCTCAAATTTGAGACCAATTGTAATGTTTTTTTTTTTGGTTTTTATATTCATTGCCAAAATAAATTGGAATTCTTTTGCAGTCAACTTGTACAAATTTTTTTTTTTAAAATTTGAAATGAAATCGATCATTTTAGTAAGATTATATTAAAAGTGACTCTGTATGTAAAATAGGATCTAAAATATGATACTTAAAATATTTTTTTTAATATTTTATCCATTTTAATCGAAACCCTAATTTACTCACTCAAATTTATTCACTATCTCCTATGGCTCCACAACCACCAGGCTCCTGCCATCTCATTTTGGATGTTGATCTAGTTGCTCTACATGCTATCCCTAACCTAGAGGTGGCAAACGGACCAGGCCCTGACAATACCTATGTCGGGCCAGGCTAGCTTAAAAAATATGCAATCTGACACGGTCCATAAAACTTGGCCCACGTGGGCAGTGCCGAGCCTTAGCTGGCTTGTTGACTAATATCAATTTCAAATGTTTATAAATTTTTTTTGATAAAAAGTATTAATATGTTTTCTTGTATGTATCGATCTGATTCAAATTGTAATTTATTTTGAACTCTTTGATTTGAATGTATCGATCTCTTCTCTATGTATCGATCCTCTAAACTCTATGTATCGATCTGTTAATAATAATAAAAAAGAAAAGTAAAATAAATATTATCATATAAATAATAAAAATATTAAATTAAATGAGTTTATAAGCCATGTGCCGGGCCAGGACTTGGCCTATGACGGACCTATATCTTTAGGCTTGGAAAAGCCAACTCATAAATATTATAATATGAATTTTTTTACAAATTCATATATAAAATATCATAAATTCAAAATAAAAGTTTACAAACTTATAAATCCAAAATAATAGCTACCAAGTTTACATCTTCATTTTATTCAATTGTAGCTAACACCCACCTAACATGATTCCAACAATAGTAAATAATAATATATAAGTTAATAAAGAACAAATATTTAGAGGTACCAAAAATAATAAATTTACCTCATTATTGATAACATTCTCATTGTCCAAGTATGTGCAACTTTCAGTTGTTTTTGAAGAACTAAATAAAAAGTAATAATGCTATAAAGAAATAAATAAAAAATTATTTTATAGAAGTACAAATAAATTTTCTTACAATTAAATTCTGCTCATAATCAATCTTGAGCATACATTAAAGCCTCCAAAATTTTTAGATGAAGCTGACTACAATGTAGAGACACAAATCTATCACTAGTACTGAAAGTCAACTCAGATGCAACTGTAGAAATAAGAATAGCTAAAATGTCTCTAACAATTGCTTGTAGAGTAGGATATTTTGATCCATTTGCTTTCATCAATTCAATATATCAAAATTTTTTGTTCTTGAAATATCAGATTCATTTAAATAATAGTTAAATTCAGACTTAGTGTGACTAGTACTAGAGCTTGAGTCTATAAATAAATCAAAATGTGTCAAACGTGCTCCAATTTTTGTAGAAAATGCATCTACTTTGGATGATGAAGTTGATAATATCATGTTAGTAGTTTTTAATATAAAATTAATGATATCATGATATGTATGTGTGTATTTTTTATAATGACCAAAGTTATTTCAATGTCAATTTAATTTATTAATAATGAAATGGATTTAAATATGTTAAGAATCAAGAAAATTATATGTAAATGTATTTGTGATCAAACTAAATAATTTTTTTATGAGAAATGTGATTTAAGCTTAACAAAATCGATACTTGGAGCTAAATGATCGACATATTTGATAAATAGATCGATACACTTGAAGAAGATCGATACTTGAAAGTCGAAAGATCGATATCTTATAAGTTAGTAGTCTCAGATAAAATTACCAAGCCAATCAGATCGATACTTAGAAAACACAAATCGATACAAGTAGAAAAGATTGATACTCAAAATTAAAGAGATCGATACTTCGTATTCTAGAAAGTTTAAAAATATTTACGAAGTAAACCAGATCGATACTAGAGTTAAGGAGATCGATTCTAAAGAGTTCAAAAATAATTATAAAGTGAACTAGATCGATACCAAGGCTAAAATGATTGATACTTCACATTTTAGAAAGTTCAAAAATATTTACGAAGTGAACCAGATTGATACCAGAGTTAAAGAGATTGATACTTCGCCAACCTGAGAGTTCGAAATTAATTAAAAGGTAAATCAGATTGATACGGGGTAAGTCAAAGACTTCAGAAATATTTACAAACTCGACCATATTGTTACATGTAGGAGCTATGATCGATACTCAGGATCCAAGACAATATCATATTCAAATTTTACTTAAATAGATCGATACACTGCCAGAACAGATCGATACTTTTTGAAGTTTAAAAAGTTCAACGGTAAGTTCCGCAGCATTTATGGTGGACATTAAATGTATCTAATCAAGCTGTTGAATATAAAAGTTTTCACAAAGAGAATACATATAAACAGAAGACTTAAAGACAAAGAGATTACGTATAAATAGAAGACTTAAAGGCAAAAAGAATCAACAGAGCATATTTGGCATAATAGTGAACATTCATCTGAAATTGTTAACGTAAATAGACTTTCTCTCTCTACTATAATTGTTCTTCATTCATTCCTTGTGAGAGAAATTTACTTGTACGAGCTCATTGACATATTGGCTCTATTGTGAGAGTTTAAAACACAGAATTATATTTCTGAGTTATATTGGGTTTATCTTCATTCGGATTAAACGAAGATTGTATTGGGTTTCCCTTCACTCGGAAAAAGAAGTTGTACGGTTGCCTTCACCATAGAAGGAATTGTATTGGATTTCATTTGACCCGAAGAAACAAGGAGATAGTTAAATTTCGGTAATGATCCAAAATCGAGAAAGTGGACGTAGACCAAACTTGCTGAACCATATAAATTCTGTGTTTGCTTTCTCTCTCTACTTTTTTATTCATTGTATTGCATTACATTTATTTTAAACTTGAAATTTTTAAATAACTTAATTCACCCTCCTCTTGAGTATAGCCAACTGAGGCAACAGAAGCAACTGATTATTTTATTTGATGATTTTCTTCGCCTTATATCGAAACTGATAATCTTTTACTAAATCATAATAAAAGTTCTTAATTTTTTAATCTCACTCCTACAATTGTCTCTGTATAACAAAAAAAAAGTAATATTCTATCAATTTCATTTTATATCTTGGATCCAAAATAATTGCCACAATCATTAATCTATGAACTACACTCAAATATATATCAAACATCACAATCATCTTTTCAGCCATTGATTTTATTTCTTCATAAATAGAATTTATCCACTTATAAATTGATAATTTAATCTCACAAATGTTTGAAAAAAAATTGGCTTTAAGATATTTAGTCTCAGAAAACAATGTAGTCATCTTATAAAATGATTTAAGCTTATCAAATATTTTTTTTGCAAACCTCCAATTATCTTTACTAGGTAAAGATTTATATTGTTAATCTCGTTGTTTCAAACGAGAAAAAAACATCTTTAAAAATCAAAGCCATGTAAAGCATTAAGTATGCAGAGTTCTATTAAATCTTAACATCAACAACTAATTTCTTAATGCATAAAATGTCTAATTTACGAGCACTAGCAACAAATGTTTCCTCTCTTTTAATAGTAGCAGTCCAATATTGTCACGCCCAAACCTGAGGTCCATTAGTGACAATCGTCATAGACCTTATGATACACTTTATACACCTAAAATGTACTAAAAGAGTCTGTAAAGCTTTCCTGTCAATGACCAAAATCTGAAAATAATTTATAAAACAATTGTTCACAACCATGGGATCATCATTAAAGAATTGATTTCTGTGATCAATTAATTTACAACACAATCATATAATATAGTAACTGTTAGTGTATGCCCTATAAACCATTCGTGTTATTGGTTTCAGGGCTTGTGTATATTGTGAATATTTATATAATAAATAAAAGAAAGAGTTTTTTTATGTACATATGTATGTTGCTTTCTTTATTTATTCATACTTTATAATAAAGTATGCATGTGAATTGTCCACATAATTTATTTAATTATTAAATAAAATTATCAAATTTGTTTCTTACAGAAGTGATATAGACTAGACATCAATATCACATAGTAGGCATACTAAATGCTGTCTATAAATATCATAAGATAATATTAGTGAGGGTGATAATGAGAGTCATGTCACAAGGGTATTAGTATAGATTTATAGTTAGAGAACTATTTATCGAATTTGACCAAATAATAAAAAATAACATGATATGCATGTAGTCAATAATTTATCGAAAAGATTGTATTAATGTGTAATGTGATTCTTTGACCTAAGACGTTAGAGTCAGATTTTGTATGAATACGCATAGTTTATATAGTGTATAAGTACAGGACTAATCATGTCTTGTATGATAAAGCCGATTTGGTTATGCGTAGTTCATATAAGAATTCAGATGATAGTCAAGATGAAATCTGTTAACTCGTTTAGAAGGATTGAATGTTTTCGCTAACTTTATCTAAGTTTGAGTTCCTAAAAGAATGTCGATAAATGTTTGAAATCAAATCTTTGATCAAAGTAAAATAAATGCCACATGAAGAGTTCATGGGGGCAAGTTTAGAATATATTAATTGACAATTCATAAAATATCAAATATAGGGTTTTAACATTCTATGAACTCTATTTTAATTAGGATTAGATAACAGAAGGATTTTACACACATGGTACGTACAATTCAAACAATGTTTTATGAAGAATTACTTCATTATAGATTAGGGAGTATGATGTATTACTAGATGCCAACCATAATCATTGAGTTTTGAATTGTTGGGATATGACTCATGGCTAATTTATTTTGAACCTTCATGGTCACACTAATATTCTTAAACCTTTAGATGCTATACGTAAGAGAGAAAATTATTCGTAGAAGGCTAGCACCTTCAAAAATAATTTAGTAGGCCAAAAAATTAAACATATGTATATATATAAGTATTATATATATGTGTGTATTTATAATTCTTTAATTAGTTAAAGAATTATGACAAGTACATAAATATGTAATTTAAAATAAATAACATATACTTAATTATTATTTTGATAATTATCCAAGAGCCAATTCTATAAAAGGTTATTATAGTAATATCATAATAATTAATTAATAAAGTATTTATTTATTAATTATTAATAATTAAATACAATGACATTATAGTAAATTTCAAAAAGGATTTTATGGTAAATTCTATAAAAATGGGTATTATGGTAATACATAATAATTAATTAAATAAAATATTTATTTATTAATTATTACAATTTAAATAAATGGATAATTATAACAAAAATTGGCCAATAACTAGCTAGTATTTGTTTTAGTTTTGGTCATATATGGAAAAGGTAAAATGAAAGGTTTAAATTGTTTTCATGTGATGAAAATGAAGATAAATATATTTAATTGTCTTGAAAAGTCAAAATTAAAATTTTTTCTTTAGTTAGCCTCTCTTCCAATTTTTGCAAGGTTCGGCCATTTGCCAAAAAAAGGGAAAATTTTTCTTTCAAATTTTTCCAAAGAAGAAAAGTATTTTATTTAAGCTTTCAAGGATTTTTGAAGGTGTAAATTGAAGATGTTATATATTTTGTAACTAATTTTCATCAACTTAAAGCTTGGAGGTTAAAAAAAATTCAAAAACCTTACATTTATACATATATATTGATATCTGAAATAAAACTTGAATTAATACATGCTTAGCCCATAGAATCCAACAGTAACAATATAAAAATCATTTTCGTATGAGTTGAACAAAATAATAAATTCTTATATAAACATTTAGTTTACTATTTAGTTTACCATTTTTTTACAATTCCCAAACAAAATACTCGAGTAATTAAATACATCTAGTAAACTTAAGTGCATAGGTGAGTCAAAAAGAAAAACTTACCTAAAATGTAGGTTTTATATTGCCACTATTAATGTAGCAAGAACTAATGCGCTTAACCTAAAAGCTGTAATTGTGAGAAGTGAATATACAACTATACTCAGTGAATAAATAATGTACATACATATATACATACATGCACACGTATTTCTAAATTATGATATTGAGATTTTTTTCAAAATTATACTCAATATGTATATATATATATATATATATACATGTTCATTCATTTAATTAATCATAAGATGCATGAAAGATGGTCTACATACTATTTAACATAATAAACCGAGTTGGCCATACATTCTCGACTATTACCTTAGCCAAGGTAATATCAAAACTATTAATGAGTCTTTTCATGCATAAAATTATATGCAATGAGTTCTTATAAAGTAGAAAACTATTTCTTATGCATTGTAAAACCATTTATTTAATACAAAATATGTTTTTATAAAATTAACTATACGTTTTATTGAAGTTGGCCTCGAGTAGTTACTTGGTGATATACTTGACTGTCCTCGTAATTTGTCAAATCCATAAGATTCCTATCAAGTCACCATGACTTTCCATAGGGTCTCTATAATAACATATATGTGCAATGGCAAACAATGGGCTTGCCATGACCTTTTCCCTTTATACCAACTTTACTGCAGCTCCACTCACCTATACAGCCTTTCAATAGGTTCGTCCATAGACTACATCCTGTATATACAGTAAATAAATAGACCCAAAGGCTATACAACTGGCCCACTACCCATATAATAATATCCGACTGTACCTACCATACCACCAGTATACATGCATTAAAATCATTCATTTTCAAAGTAGTGGTGTAATCATGTAAATCAAACTCGGCTTCTCCAACAATAACATTTTCAAACTATGTTCATAAAATATATAATCCAAATTTGGCCTCTCCGACAATTACATATATGTATATCAAATAAAAAAAAAGGTGAATGAAGAAATGAGAATCAATCAAAATTTGAACTCACTCATAGGTATTTATATAAATAAGCAAAATAACCAAATTGCCTTTAAGAAATCTTGAAATTTTCAAAATTGCCTTTCGAAATTTTACCCACATTCACATTTTGTTGATCCTAAGTGTCGATACTTTTAAAGACAGTATGTTCGAAATTTTTTTTGGGCAAAAGTGTTGACACTTCCTACTCAAGTATCGACACTTTTGATAAAAGTGTCAATACTTTTAACTCATGTGTCAATACTTTCATACAAATCACATTTTTGAAAATTTTCTAAGCCCGAGTGTTGATATTTACCCTTTAAGTATTAGCCTCTTCAAAGTGTCGACCTCTTCACCCATCACTAACCTATTCCTTTAAGAGCGTCGACACTTTTAATGAAAATGTCAACCTCTTCAGCAGGTATTGACCTGTTTTCCTTAAAGTGTTGACCTTTTACCTTCTCAGTATTGATATTTCTTATACAATTTTACATTTTCTCACAAACGATGGATTCTTTTACCTTTTCTATTAATTTCTTAGAAAGCGAGACCACCGAGTACGTCAGCGTAAGATAATATTTTGAAATCATACTTATACTAAATTCCAAATCATAACATCAAATTCATTATATTCATATCATTAAACTTAATTTAAATTCACCTAAACCTCGATAATGTGTCAACTATCCATTAATTATGCATGTACAAATATAAATTGGTTGTTTTACCCTTATACTTGAAAGACAAGGTTTACAAATATAGCACACTACTACAAATTTTTTCAATACTGTCATTTATCACACTCATTCTCTCATTTACAATTAAATTCAATATGTAAGCAGCACAACATATAAGAAATAATTTCTCATTTAATAAAAATGCACTACTAGAAAATTTTTCTAAAATGTACTTAATCATAGCATCATTTGTATTGCAATTATCAATCGTCAAAGTAGAAAGTTTATTGTTAGTATTCCACTCAATAAGCAATTTACCAAAGCTTTAGCAAGTATCTTAGTAGTATGTGGACACGATACTTATAAAAACTTACGTATAAAAATAAATAAGAATGCCATATATATATTAAACATATAAAAAAAATTAAAAAAGCTTATTTGTATTGAAATTACCTCATAACACGGCTATGCATCATTCAATTGTCATCTATAAAATGTCTTGTTATAGTCATAAATCATTTTTGTTGGTTATCAAAAGTCTACATATCGGTGGTGATGACAATTTTACTTTTATTTACTTCCAACAAACTCAATGTTTTAGCCTTCTCATAATAAAAAATTTTGAAGATGTCATTTTTCAATGTGTTACGAGAGATGAGCTTAAACATCGGTTGGAAAGTACTAGTGAACTTTCTAAATTCATGGTGTTCAATTATAAGCAATGGATATTCATGCATAATAACCATATTTGCAAGTTCTCTTCTAGAATTTTCTTGATTAAAAGAAAATGTAGTAACTTTGATTTTCCCATCCACTTGCGTAGTATGAATCTCTTTAACGACTCATCAATAGTTTGTTACCTTCGAATTGGACATGCCTCATATGACTGTGCAAATGGGTGGTTCTATTTCTTGTCTTCGCACTCAATTTCTTTTTACAATACTTACAAATAGTCTCCTAATTTTCATTGATTTTATGTCTTTTGAAGTGCTCCCACACCTTTAATCTCAACTTTTTACTAATATTTTCACTAATAATTTATTCACAAGTGAGTAAAGTTTGGTTTAAATCTATTTCACATTCTTCCATTGAAGAATCATCATCTTGTAATAAATCAATTTTCATCTTTCACCTAAAATAAAATAGATTACCAATGTATTTTAGCAAGGCCACAACAAATAAATCTATACATGGTCAAATATTTTATGAGATTTAAATGAACAAATAAACATTCAACACTTATCAAAAAATATTATGGAAAACATTATAATCTTTTTCAACTTTATGCCAAAATCAGAGACGAAATGTTCATGAGAAACAATGAATAATATTTGGTTTTTGACAAAACAAGATAATAATACTAGCCTAACATAAATGAACGAAGTTTAATTTATAGCACAAAAGTATGGGCAACCCACATATTCAACACATTTACAACGGACATATAAAACATGCAAAACAAAATTACTTTTTCTCCTCTCAACTGCTACAATGATTTCTTTTAATAAAATAACTTGGCATATTGTTTTTTAGCATGTTTAAATCTTGTAAATAATATAATTTTTTCAAATTTGAAAAAATGATAAACGGAATCCACAAAATCATTTCCACACTTATAAGATAATTTTATTAACCACATCTCTCATAATGCAAAAAGTAAAATAAATTAATGCACTCAAGAACTCAAATTTCACCCACAAAAAAATAAAATAAAATAAAATAAAGAGAGAGAATTTGTAGTTTTATTTTATAGCAATAATTTCACATCATGTACCGCTCAAATTAAGCCTAAATAATATTTTTCTTAGTTCAATTGAACATGAAATTAATGTTGTTCAAATGATCCTTGATTAACAAGCTTTCCTTGGTAAAAAGTCATATACAGGTACAACTAATAAACTAATGCTACCTTTTTAAGAAAGGAAATGTCTGTGAAAAATTCCAATGTAGAAACAGTCACTATACAAGAAATGAATAAATCCAATAAGACAACATGCACATAATAGATTAATAAGAAAAAAAGCACTTTATACATTAACAAAAGATGAACACAATGACAAATGTACCTTCTTGTAGTACTTCAATGCAAGACACGACTTTCTTTCTAAAGCCCATACTTCTCCGCATTTAAATTCTTCTCTTATCCTTAATACATGAAGCAAAGACAAAGTCAACAACATTTATATTAAACTTCAATGATTTTTAGCAAAAGATTGCAATCAGACAGTGTGTGGTGGTACCTCTTTGTCAAAAGTTCATGTTATTCAAGTAGACTCACAAGTGTTCTAAATGGGTCATTTTTTAACACATCTATTAATTTAAAAGCACCGTTTTGACATTTCAAACAAAATTACATACATGAGGTAAAGTTTCATTAACCAGTTATAAGATTTTACTAGCATACATACCCAAAGCTTTTGGCATTCATTAATCAATTACATTTATTAGCTTTATTAATGCTAATGAATTCAGTTTGACAATCTAAAACCATAAGCTCTGATTTTATATTTCTAGAGAATGCTTAGTAATGCAACATTAGAAGGTAACAATTATTTGAGTCTTACATTATGAATGACACAACACATACTTTTGCATATCAAGTAATTGATACATTAGACAGAATCTGAATGTTAAATGACTTTACATCAAACAATCTGGCTAGCTCAATCCCAAAAAGAGGAAAAATATATGAAAGGATTAACTAACATCACACAATCTGACTTCACATCAAACAATCTGACATGGGAAATGCCAAAGATCAAGTAATCGAAAGAACTTCACAAAATATGCAAACATAGATGATGAAAAGCTAGTGATACATATACGAGCGAGTTGTACCTTGAATTTAGTGTGGTGTTGATTGAGGTTTAGTGAGTGAGTGGTGAGAGAAAGGCAAAGAGCAAGAGCCGACGAGTCCTTGAGGTTGAAAGTGAGTATGGAAGTGTCGTTGTACTGTTGTTTAGAATTAGGGATAATATTTAAGTTTAATATCAAAACGATGTCGTTTTGGTACTTTCAGCAAAAAAAAAAAAAAATCGTGGATTTCTATCACCACCCATATCCGTCCCAAACCCATTGCGAATTTTAAATTTATTTCCCAAGTCCGTCTCAAACTCGCTAAGAGGCATACCAAACTCGTCTCATGAGAGACGGGTAGTAGCAGGTTTGCAGGCAAAATTGTCATCCCTAAACTTATTGAATGAAGATGACGTTCTTCTTGATCTCTTGTTGACTTCTGTGTACGAATTCCAACCACTGTTGAAAATAATAGAAGTAAAGGAAGAGAAAGAAAAGCCTTCACGACCAGTAGATGTAGAAATAAATACCTGTAAAGTACACAATATCGTATGAGTGAAAAATATTTAAAAGATTTGATGACAAATTTTTCTTACATCATTGGATACATATTTGAGTTTTGTGACTTAAATGTTCATAATCATTTGAATATAAGAATTTGTAAAGTTTTCACAACTAGAAACTTTCATTTTAGAGTTCAGACATAGTGATGCAATATAAAAGATACATGTCATCATAACACTTTCTAAATTTTTCTACCATGATTGATATTACTATAGCGAATGTTAGATGTTTTATATATTATTTAAAAACATATGCAATGCCACATAATATAGGAATTATGTGATGCATTGTTGGATAATATTTCTCAAATAAAAGTTCTAGACTTCTTTCATTATTGATAAAAATTACGAGATAATTTTTGTATCTTGAAAATATTTCTCAGTTAATTCATAACCGCTTATTTTCATATTCTAAAATTCCATTATTAAAATTATATAAGGCAAAATATTTTTAAGCACTTGATAGGTAGAGTTCCACTTCGTTGGCATGTCTAGAGTCAATTTTTTAAATCTCAATCTATGTTGATGACACAATTCCTTAAATGCTTGGGCTCTGGCTGGAGTTAATTTTAAATGAAGTACAACACTCCTAATTGCATCAATTATTGGCTTCATTATTTAACAACCATCTTAAACACATAAATTCAATATGTAGCAAACACATAAATTGTGAAAAACTTTTCCTTATAAGCATGGGTTTAATGCATCTTTAAGAAGATGAATTACAGTTATATTATTCGATGCATTATTAAATGAAATGTAAATAATTTTATCTGCAATCTTAAACTCTTGTGTAACACTCTTAATAACTTTTGCAATAGTCCTTGCGTTATGTGAAAATTCAAAAGGTCTAAATCCTATAACTCTTTTATTTAATTGTCACTCTTTATCAATCCAATGGTAAGTAACACAAATATAATACAAATCATTGACACATCTTCAATTGTCAGATGTCAATAAAAATGAACATTTGATTAATTTGAGAATGAAGATTAACGTTTGTCTCATCTCATCAAATTTTTTAAGTGTATGTGTTCGTGTTGTTGTCCTAGGTATTTCCTTAAAAGCGGATTGATGTTGTTACATCATTTCAACGAAATGTGGTGATTCACTTTATGTAAATGGTTGATCATCTACAATTAACCACTGATAGGCTGCGTCTCTCAACACAGTAGGGATAAAACAAAAATTATCACTTAGTACCTCATCTGTTGTTCTAATTTGCATTAGCCTTTGTAAATTTTCTAATTATCTTGAATTTATTTATTTTTATCTATGTGTCTCTTAAGAATGCCTAACTCATCCTTTTTTTTTTGTGCAATACTTCGCACCACAAAATTTACATATTTCTTTATCAAGCTCAATGTTTTTTTCAACAACTTGCCATATTTCAGACCTAAATTGTCTACTTTGGCTACTACCAGTTGTTGTACCTTTTGTTGGGTTTGTTGTACTATGAAGTTGTTCTTCTGAAATATTTTAGTATTATTTAAACAAAAGTATTGATTCATCTACGTCATAAGAAAATCCATATGACCCTTGTGATGAATGGTGTGCCATTTTTGTTTAACAATTGATTTCAATTAAATTTGTATATTATCAATTCTAACTTCTTAGTACAAAAATAATTAAATTCAACAATAATAAAATATAATATAAATAATTCTAATTAAAATAAAGTAAAATAATTAACAACAATAATTAATTAATGACTAACAAAATTTATTTAAAATTAATTACTAACAACAATAATAAACAAGTAAACAATTAACAAAATTTAAATATGAATAATTCTAATTAAATTAAAATAAAATAAATAACAGTCAAAATAACTAACAACAATAATTAATTAATAACTAACAAAATTTATATAAAATTAGTAACTAATAACAATAATAAACAAGTAAACAACTAACAAAATTAAATTAATAACTAACAAAATTTAGCAATTAACAAGTAAAATTATACAGTTAATTAAATACTAATTCTAATTTTTATATCGATAATAAAATTAAATTACTAATCTCATTAATTTTAAAATTATTAACTAAAATAAATACTAATAAAAATAACTAAATTATTTTCTAACTAAAATTTTAAAATTAAATAGTGACAAAAATTTAAAATTAATAAAAAAATTAAATACTAATAAAAATTTTAAATTTATTAATTAAACTAAATACTAATTAAAATAACTAAATTAAATACTAACTAAAATTTTAAAATTAATAAATAAATTAAATACTAAATTAAATATACTAATACAATTAATAATCTCATACTATTAAAATTTATAGTGTTTGCAATTTACTCCAAATAAAATTTTTGAACAATTGAAAGTGAGAGTAAATATTTAAGATTTAGAAGGAGAAGAATTAATTGATTATAAGTATTGTGTTGAGATGAAGAAAATTGAGTTGAGAGAAATTGAGAAAATGAAAGAAATAAATTGAAGAAAGAAAATGGATGATAATTTATAGTGAAAAAATAAAAAAATAAAATTATAACGTCGTAATTGCAACATTACTGAACTGAAAACTTGCAAGTAATCCTTGCAATTTTTTTTTTAATTTTCTAATGCATGACCTGTCAAGCTCAATTTGGTAGGTTATATAATAATAGGCTTTTTACTGGCCAGACTTTCGATTCTAAATTAATAGAATTAGGACGGCGCGGTCTGGTTATTTGAACACGAAATCGGCCCTATCTAGGTGAACAATGTCATTGACCGATTCGGACCCAAGTTTTGATTGATCATGGTCCGATTCACTGGCCAACCTGACCCGTTAAATAGCCTATATAAGTGTGTAATATATTATTTGTTAATACAAGTGTGTAATATGTGAAGTTTCTTATTCAAACAACATGAATAAAAGTTTTTTATTTTAAAATTT
>JAXCLQ010070611.1:0-13252 GCA_035584115.1 Cedrela odorata
TTTGTCTCTCTTAAAAACAGAATACCAGATACCTTTTATAATGAAGACAAAAGAGGTCGATACTTTTCTTTCCAAAGAATCAACAGATCGATACTTTCACTGCGAATTTTATAATTTCGCCCAAGTGTTGATACTTTTAACGAATTCATATCAATACTACAACTCCAGTTTCTTCAACACAACTCGAGTGTCGATACCACAACAAAACGAATCGACACTTTGAATGAGAAAGTGAAACTGAAACAAAGCAATGGAAATTTCGAATTACTCTTCACAAAACTTGTGTATGATGAGATAAAACATAGATTATAATTCAGGGGTTGTTTTTGTTGATGCATAAATTCAAGGTTTTTGTAGCAAGATTGTGAATTAGAGTTTGAGATAGCGGGAGGGTTTTCTTCTAACAAGCAAAAAAAGTGATGATTTTAGGGTTTGGCAGTTGAGTAAGATCTAATAAGACTTGGATGGAAATCTATCGGATTTGTGTCTAAAAGTGATTGAGAGCCCAAATAAGAGGTGGGATTCTATGAGGGTTAAATGAAATTTGAGATATTAGATAATAGAATTTAAGGGGTTTTGCAGTGAGAATATGGAATCCAAGGAGCTAGGGTTATGGGTTTGAGTGAAGAAGGAAGGGGAGGATGAACAAAATGAATAAGAAAAGTGTTTAAGAAGTCGAGAAGTGACTCCGCGTTAAGTCACCACAGCCATTACAGCGTCCTCAAAATGATTCTTCTTACAGAGACGGAGCCAAAGGATCACCGCCGTGCATGTGATTGATTACATCTTCATATACAAGGGCGATGGAGTGAAGTCAATGTCAAGTCAGCGCCATAGAATAATTTTATCATTCACAATACGTTATTTCATTAATTGTAGTGGTATGTGAGGATATAAAGTTTTTTTTTTTTAGAAAAAAAAAAAGGCCTCTTTCTCGCTGGCTGTTGTTGCTCCCCAATAAACGGCCTTTATTTGAGGAGGACAAAATAGGAATTACAAATCAGACAATCAAAACAAACTTAAATTACCTGTAACATCATCATCAAGCTTACCAACGCAAGTACGAGGCAACTAAACAAGTTATCTTATCTTCCAATTTTTTTTTTATTTTTTTTTTCTTGTCTTCTTCTATTTTCTTTTTCTTTTTTTTCATTAGACAATAATAAGCAAGAAAAAAACATAAACAAAGAGTTCAAAGGTTTTCAATACCTCAAAACTAGAAGCCAACTACCCATCCACCCTATTCACAAAATTTCAACGTATTAGTATAAATATAAATTGGGGGAGGGAGGGAGGGAGGGAGGGGGGGTGGCAGGAAACTTGTGCGAAAAATAGAAATGATTCAGATTCAGACTACTCTTTGTTGGTTGCATCCCCTTCTTTTTCGCTTCTATTCTTCTTTTTGTCTTCCATTCTTCAGAACCAAAAAAAAAAATGCTAATCAAGTAAAACCCTTCCCAGGCTCTACACATCTTCAGACATTCCCTCATTCTGGAATATGTCCTACACGTACAGCAAAATTATTTTCATTCTCACAACCCATGGAATTTGTCATATTCCTCAGTCCTTGAGTGAACATGATATACTTGTAGCAGTCCCTCCTTATGCATACATTCAAGGAATCCACAATGTGAACTTTTGAACTAAGTGTTACCAGAATTACCATCCAATTTAGGTTCTTGTCTGACATAGGTTAGACTACGAGCGGTGGGGGAAGGAACACTGTTTCCGGGCACTTGAGCACCACTATCAGCAGGAGTCGCATGAGCATCTCGCTTCCACTGCAAACTTCTGGCACCAGTTTTAATGTGAAGATGAGGCCTAAATGCCCCAGGAATGCCTCTAGGGAATGGAGCTCTGGTAAACCTAGCTGTGGTATATGGAGAGCCCCGTGCAACCCGGGGCCAAGAGATAAGAGGAGCAGTGTCTTGATGGGCAGCACTTCTCTTCACAACCTACAAGAAAAATAATTAGAAAGAAGCAACTAAGTTACAAGTCCAAAAAATTAGCAAATATCTTTTGCATCTGAGTGTTCAAGCCTCTACTGGCATGAGCATTGCACATATTTGCCCTATTAAAAGGGGAATGGGAATGCGTATTGATACTTGCTTGGCACAATGCATATGTAAATATACAAATTGTACCAAATCACTTCTCATTTTTTTTGTAACACAAACCGTCTAATTTCAAGCTCTACAATTATTTCCAGAATTCCAATGGGAAGGTTTTCACTCTGGCATCAACACCAAAAGCAAGAGAAACTTAAAAGATCTCAAACATAGGTTGCCAAAGATAAAAGAAAGGAAAAAGCAACTAGAAGAGACCTGTAACTTCCCTCAACTTCTCTATTCCAAGTCTTACAGAAAATTTAGCTAAAATTTCATACAATTGTAGAAAGAAAACTTCAGATCGTAGATGCAAAATTAATACCTTCAGAATCCGTGACATAAAGGAGGTGCAGTCCAGACTTAATGCATTGTCTGCCGCCTCTTTTCTCATGAACTCTACATAAGCTGACCTGGTAAGACATCTTGATTTAGTGTACTAATAAAATGTCTTGTCATTCAATAAAAAGTAGCTGATCAAGTGAAGCAAAATCAACATTATAGCAGCAAATTTATAGCATAGAAGCACTTTACCCTTTTGGCTGCCCTGTTGCAGCATCAGTGACAATAACCACTTTTAGAACTTCCCCAAACTTGTTAAAGTGACGCGAAAGACTATCCTTGGTGGCAGCAAAATGAACCTGTGTAAAAATAAACAAAACACATTCACAAAACCAGACAATAAGTTTCTCTAACATACAGGGACAGGAGTATAAGCTATTACATTGCTAACAAAAATGGTTCGAGAATCAGTATCCTCTTGAGGACGGCCAGCAGTATATAAACCTGCACATACCATCCAAAACAACATTTTGAAATATTAAAAAATAATAATCGTAGTAGAGAAACATTTTAAAATATAAGCAAGTGAATCCATGATAGAATGAAAAAAACTATAGAATTGAAAACATTGGAGAAATAACTCATAAACATAAGAGACTCAAAAAAAAAATCCCACAGAAACAGCAAATATGGCTGATGATAAGCTGTCTAATTAGTAAGAGAGTTCAAATCTCACCCGGAGCAGGTGGCAGTTCCTTCTGAGGTTCTTTTTGAGTATCGGTGGCAGGTTTAGCCTGTAAACAATCAGCAGTGCCGATTCAATGTCAGAAACCCAAACAAAGAATGAAAATAATCGATTAGTAATGGCACAAGGAAAATAACAAACAAATAAAAATGCTTGCACAAAAACATAAGAACATCTTACATTTCCATTACCCACAGTAACAGGGTTGCTATTCTCCTTCATTAGTTGCACACCAGACTTTCCATTACGAACATCTGACACTGAGACCTCTCTTGACTCCTGATGAGGTTTCCTCGTATTTAGATTCGCAGAAATGTTCATTGTCTTACGGGAAGCATTCACTGCTGTAACAGGCAGATCCTGGTCTTTGATCCATGTTATTTGCATCTCCTCATCAGCATTCTTCACTATATTGTACGGCATCATCAGAGAATCACCATCCCTGTTTCCACCAGATAATTCAGATTGACCAACATCTATTACCCTATGGCCCATAACATTGACATCATCATACTCTTCATTGTCAGACATAGAATCAAAGGCCAACCCAGTTTCACTGTCCAACATTGTCCTGTTCCCATCATACTGTCCCCTGCATTCATGTCTATCAAGATACGATGAACTGGTTTTCTCTGGAATTCGGCTAAAACTACCATATTCCTCATCTTCAACAGCAACTTGTCTGAATTCTGGTCGGTCACCCATCTCCGATACATGTATACCACGACCAAGTCGATCAAACACGCTTCCTGTAGATTTAACTCTTCTTGCATCTTCAGTAGCTTCGGCCACAGCTTTCATTACAGTTGCCAAAGGATTTGGCACTGTTGCAACTGATCGAATCCTTCGGGTACATCTAACTGATTCAGAGTCTCCCGTAGATGTTGACACCACTGAACGAAGGCGCTTCAGTGAGGGCTCTTTTCCTGAACTAGATGGTTTTGTTGTTCCCACTGCATCTCTAACTGCAAATTGAAGTAGCCGTCGAGGAGCAGCAATGGTTGATTGATTCACCTCCCTCTGTCATAAAGATCATTAATGGATCAGAGAAAAACTAAGATATTTCGTGGATTAAACGGTTATTTAGAACAAAAATTGCAAGTCCTCACTGTATAAAGGATTAACAGACATTTGACAAGATAAAAAATTGAATACTAAAACTATTAGCATTCAAATCCCCCATAACATTCTCATAGTACCTCAGCAGTCAAATGGACCACTCAATAGGCACTGGAAAATAATAAAAACCAAGTAAACATGATCTTAATCAGATTGCACTGTGAAGCTTTCTACATCATTCAAGACTACCCCCAAGCCACATAGCCAGAAAACTAAAAAGACTATCGAAACCACTCACGCATTTTGATAAACACTCCACCATCCTCAAGTTTTCATTTAAGAAAACTATAAGCTAGGCACTTCTCTTTTGCCATAAATTTCAGTGAACCAAATGAAACACAGATGTTAAGCTAGTATTAAGTAATAGTAATTGGCAGGTTTGTGGTTCGGAAAAGATGAATTACTAGAATTACAGCTTTCTAGGATTTTAATAATCCCAGAGATGACAGACAAGATAGCTTTCAGAAAGCCAGATTTTCCTGACAAATCAACAAACAAGAGAGATATAACAGAAAGAAAGAAAAGCAGAGAAGCGATATGGCTGAAGGAAAGAAAAGATCCAAGGGTAGCAGAACAGAAACAAGTGGTCAAAGGAATCAAAAGTAGAGTCCCAGCTGTTCCCAAAAATAAACCTAGGTGTAATGAGACCATATGAAGATTTTACTATCCTACCAAGGAAAAATATATATATAAATTCAAACAAGAAAAGAATTATAATAAACAAACATCTCACTTTGACTCATTTATCTACAGAGAGTTATTTTGGTTATTCAACCTAGAGTAGATGGGGTGAAATTTCATTTTCGAGAACAATCAATTGTCAACCCTCATTCCCAATTCATTATGGATATGATTTCAAACATCCAAACCTTTTTGTACTGTCGCTCATCAGGCCTGCTCCTTTTCTTTTGAAAGGTTGATCGAGGGGGCGAAAGAGACTTTCTGGCATTACTTACCTCATGGTGTGCTTTTTCCTCAAAATGAATATAATCTACCTCAGATCTCCGAAGAGGGGGTGGTTCAGCAGCATCCCTTACTAATCCTTTCCATTCCCTATTGTGCCGACTCCTAGATAATTTATTAGACTTTCCTCTTTCAGATTCAGAATCCAGGTGGGAAGAATCATTCCTCCCAGCCTGTTCGCCCGATGTAGGTTTGGTTTTTGATGCTTCATTCAAATGAGATTCCTCAGGGTGAACATACAAATTTAAGTTTGAAGCCAGATGATCCCACAACCTGTTCAAAATAAACAGTAAATCCACAATCAGTAATAATATGAATTAAAGCTAATCACTGGCAAATTTATATAAAAGGATCAACCACAACTTTTCCAATTAAATTTATATAAGAATCAAAATACCAAGATACAAAAGATTCACTATCATCCCCCAGAAACACATTCAACTCAATCCTTGCTTCATCTTTGCGCCTGCCATTTCTGAGTAAAACAATCACATATTCCTGTCAATGCAAATCAAGAGAAGGAAAATTTTTAGCATCCATTATGAAAAAAATACTTATATTCCACATATGGTAAAGAAACCATGAAATCATTTGTTAAACAAAGGAAATTATCATGTTTCAGATATAAAGGCAATATCATACCATCAATTTGCACAACCCAACCTTGTAAAAGAATGAAAGCAATGGGATTTATTATTTTTAATAAGATACAGAAGGCATTTCAAAATAATTAATACATTATAAACATAGAGAACGAAGGAAAAACATCATCTACATTGAAAACAGATTTCAAAATCCTACAATAAAACAAATGGGTATTACAACCACCACCAAACCAAATGCTCCACATTAAGCAACCAAAACTGCTACCACAGTCCTATCACCTCTCCAATACCGTGCCAACCAGACAAAAGATCCATATCTAATAGAGGCATCAACCAACAAAGCCAAAAAAAAAAAAGGTATAGCTCCAACAGTAAGAAGCTACCAAATACTGCAAAAGCAAATGATTCAGTCTTCCTCCATTCCTTTTGCACATAAGACAGACTAAAGACAATTATTTTCCTCTTCTCTAAACTTTCTGTCATAAATATCCACCCAAAGCTGCCATGCACATAAAAGAACATATAAATTGGAACCGTAATCAACCAAATACTATTTCAGGGAAAAAAATTCTCACTCCCCTCCCCAACTTCCAACAAATATTATCCTTCGCTACACCACAGCCTCGTTACTCCTACAACATACCTGACAAAGCATCCACATAATCCAATTCCCTATTAATGACAGTCTTTATAAGGACATCTAACCTGATTAATCTGCACAAGTAGCAACTTCTGCTCTCTTACCTCAGCAACAGAATACATACCCATGAGGCACAACCATTATTGAATGTTGCCACACCACACCACACAAGATTTCATACAAAACTCCGACCAGATAATTCCTTCAATTTAGAACTATACTAAGATTCTTCATATTTCCATGGGCCATTTTATCTGCCAAATCCTCCAATGTAGATTTTATTCAAGAGCCAAAATTTTCTCAATAAAGTCTTGTGGGGCATTTCATCTTCTCAATTTCTCTAATACAAATACAGCAAATTAATAGACTAACCAAACAACAAACAGTCATCTTCGGAAAAAGAATCTTAACTTGCAAAGCTATCTAAGTCGAAAAAGCTTCCCAACAAAAAACCCTAACTAAAGATCAAAACTCGTAAGACAGCAAGAAACCCACTTGGTGACCAAAATGACAGACCGATTCAATTAAATTTGCAAATAATCCACACCCAAATAGCTAAAAGCAATGGACCTAAATATTTACAGTCACCAAATATTCAGAATCCCGTGCAAGTCCATTTAAAGCCCACAATGAATTTAGGCAGAAATTTGAAACAAGTGAAGCTTCAGAGTTTTGCTAGGATTTAAACTTTAAATTTGGTTCTCTGTGACCCAATTCACAAATGGTCACAACATTTTCCATACGTATAAAAACAAAAAGGAAAATCCCCAAAAGGTTTACTCTACCACCAAAATCACTGACAGATTCAGTAACATCAGTTCATTCGCCATAAGCAACAGCTTCTATTTAGAACATTATACAGCCCAAATGTCTGTACCGACTAATTAGATGAATCTCAGGCGCATCCAATAGCTAGTGCATCATGTATATATGTATGTCACGATTCCTTATACTGTAGCAAGCTACCTATGCAATGCCATTTACAACCGTAAATTTTGGCAGAATTTTAAAAAGACAAAAGGTTTAGAGCTCTGCCAGGCTTCGAAATTCGCAATTAAACCTTCAGCACCCAATTCAAATTCAACAATATTATTATCACTTCGCATAAAACTACGTGACAGAAATCGCCCGTATGAATCTAAACACAAAAACATAAATGAATTCCTGACGATTTTCATTCCAACGTCTAACAATTACGGAACATAAACAATTCCTCGCTTATGAAATTGTTAATTAACAGGGAGAATAGAAGGGGGAAACAATGCAACAGTTCAGTAAAATTCTACAACATTCGCATAATTTCAAAAAAAAAAAAAAAAAAACACACCACAAGTGTATCGTCGGTGTAATCGCCCATGAACTCTTTCAGTTTATCCGTCACACTCTCTCTCAGTTTTGCCACTCCATCATCGCTAAAATTAACCCTGAATGTCCGATCATCCACGCTTCCCATCTTCTCCAAAACCCTAAAATAACAAAAGGAATGCCCTAGAAAAAAACAGATGGAAACGATTTACGATTCGCTTCAAAAATCGCAATCCTCCAAAGAAAACCTGATTGCAAAGTGTCTCAATGCGAGCGTACGGACGCCGGCGACGGACAAAACTCGTCTATTGAGATTCGGGGGTTAATTTGGTTTGGTTTTGTTTTTGAGGTTTTCTGCCTTTTCGGGTTTTCAAAACCCCCAGATTTTGCTTGACCGCGATGAGCTAAGAATATAAAAACTTCACAAATAAATTCGGGCCCAAGTTTTATAATGTGGATTTGTGAACCCACCTCATATATATTGGGCTTTTTATTTATTTACGATAAAATCGAAAAGTAATTTTGATTGTGGTGATTAGTGATTACGTTATCTATTACGACTCGTACAATTCATACTCGTGTTTAATAATAAAACTGTGTAAAAATATTTTCACCTTAAATTTAATAACTAAGTTCTTTGCTAGTAACTAATTTCTTTATTTTTTTAAATATAAATAATAAGTAATAAATAATAAATTTTACTATAATAAAATTATAAACTTAAAAAAAATAAAAATATATGTAATTTTAAAAAGTTAAAAATTAATATAAAATAATAATATTATAGTGATAGTTTGAATTTTGAAGAATAAATGAATACTCTAATATGAGTATTATTATAGGATTTAGGATTTAGAATTTAGTTGATCATGAGTATAAAAATTAATCTATTTATTAAGATTAAATTAGAATTAGTCAAAAATATAAAGAGATGATAAAATAAAGTTATTTTTAAAATTTTATCTAAATATTATTTTTTTATTTATTTATGAAAATAATTAAAAATATTTTAATTATAGTAAATACGTTACGATGTCGTACAATTCATACTCAAGTTTGGTGATAATACTGTACAAAAATATTTTCACCCTAAATTTAATCAAACATTATTTTATTTTATTTTTGCATAAATAATGTCACTCCAACAAAAATAACAAATAAAAATATTAATGAAAGTGAAATAAATCACATGCAAAACTCGCATAGTCATATTAAACACATATTATAATACCTTACAATATAGTAGCGTTGTTTGCATTAGAATATATATATATATACATACATGGCATATTTATGAATTGTAGTAAATTATATTGCCATAAAAATTAAAATGTAACATGTAAAATGCATTTGTAGTGTAACGTGTATGATTTTATATATAATATGATGCGATGTGCATAACATGTATCTCATTGCAAATGTAATAAAGTAACACGTGTAGATATTTAGAAGTTGCGGCCAACCCTATGGAGTGCTCCTTCGCATCCCATACCGCGCATGAGCCACGTACAAACTCCAATTCAGATCCATCACAGACCGAGGCAAGTGGTGGACCCGCATGGCCGTCCATTCTTTTACAGCACGAAACTGGTTCCACCAGTGATCCACGTCAGCACCTACCATCTTGTTCAATCAAACATAATATAGTATATTGATTCCGTATTTCCTAACCCTAATCTTAAATACATTATTTTAGTATTGTAATGGTTAAATTTTGGGAGGGTAATTTTGTTATTTCCTTAGAGAATAAAGGACTATTTGTTATAAATGTACAAATGATTTCCTTAGTTGTGAAATATTAATAAATAAGGGAATCATATGTTATTTATTCCAATACCAATATTAATACGCTGGCTAAAAGCATGTAGGGAGGCAGGCTCAGATGTCAGCGGGTGACACCGACGCGTATGAAGCACACGTGTACGTCACGGCTGAACGAAAGCGAGGTCATAGAAATGGAAAGGTTGGTCCTACGTGCGTTGGAGCGGTCAGATTAGGCGGCTTACCTATATACATTACACCCTGTGACTGCGAGGTGCGTCGAATTGCCGAATTCTCCATATTGCCCTTCAATTTAATCAAACTTATGATAAATTACAGATAACTCCCCTTGAGATTACACAGCTAGATGGAAAATAATTATAAAAAACGTATATACATAATAAAAAAAATGCTTTTTAACTTTTAAATTAGGTTTCATACTCGTACGCTTGCGATTTGTTATAATGAACTCGTTGAACTAAGAAAAATATTTATTTATTTTTAAATTATGATGTGGTTGGTTGTGAAGGCGGACCCACCATAACTAAAATAAGCTTTATGCATTGTATACTTTCTCGATAATGACGATTGACACGTCAGATTCAATTTAGAACGAGCAAAAGGCATAAGTAAATCCCAAAACTTGCAAGGTCATTTCCGTAAAATTACACCAACAAGATGTTTGATACGCGTCTCCATGAGGTCCATATTCCATCGCCGTTACCGACCTCTCAATCCCTTCAAATCCCCAATCTCCTCTCTCTAACCCCAAACCCAATACCGCTCTCTATTTCCAACGTTACAAAACTCTCTGAAACTCGAAATCATAAAAACAAACTCAAAAAAAAAAAAAAAAACTTAGAAAATGGCCCAGAAGACAGAAAAAGAAGAGACGGAGTTCAAGGTTCCTGAAACTTTGACTCTTTGCGTCAATAATTGTGGATTCACCGGTAATCCTGCAACAAACAATATGTGTCAGAAATGTTTCAACACCACAACCGCCGCCTCCACCGCCGCGACGAAAACAAACACAGTCACGATGAGCACCGCCGCTGGTTCGAGCACGATCGTTGGTGCCGCGATCTTAAAGTTTTCTAGCGAGAAGGCTACGAGATCTCGGTCTACGGACCGGTCTTCTGATGCTGCAGGTGCAACCGGACAAAATCAGGAGTCCGGTCGGCGAGAAAGGGAAGCCGTCGTAGAGAAACGTGTGGTAAACCGGTGCTCTGGTTGTCGGCGAAAGGTTGGATTGACAGGATTCAGGTGTCGGTGTGGAGAGCTGTTTTGTGGCGAACATCGGTATTCCGATCGTCACGAGTGCAGTTACGATTATAAATCAGCCGGTCGCGATGCCATCGCGAGGGAAAATCCCGTCATCAAAGCGGCAAAGATTGTTAGAGTTTGAGCATGATTTTTAAAACACGATTAAATGATCAAATTCAGATCATTTTACAAACACCAAAGACTCTACGTGGTTTAGCCAGATCTCTCCCTCAGAAATTACGGTGATCAAATGATCGAAAGAGAGTTTCAGAGAGAAAACGAACAGATTCATCAATTGTTTCTCTTTCGTTAAATCTATAATTGTTTTTTTTATATTTTAGAGTCGGTTTCTCCATAAATTAAAAATAATAATAATAATAATGTGGTTTAAGATATTTGTATTGGCGTTCTGATTTTATTTTATTTTATTTTTTTGTTCTCTTTCAGTCTTTTGATTTGTTTGTTGTTCTTGGAAATTATGATGTACTTGCATAAAGCTTATTACGATGGCATGCGAATGTAAATTTGTGAAACTTTATGGGTTTTATCGTCGTTTTTTTTATGAAACTGTAGTATTCAGTTAAAAGGATTATAAAATTAGCGGGACCCAGTTTGCAGGTCCAATCTGGTATTGACACGTAATGGTTGGTGTATGGAAAAGCTGCAAGGATAAGTTGGGGGGTGTCGGGAACATTTGCGTTTTGGTTTTAAATGGTGGAGATCTCAAGAAATTGGCATGATAATCCGACGGTTGTGATTGAGAGTAGGGTTAAACAACATACTTCTGGCGCGTGCTACTGTTTTGTCAGCGGGTGTGATTGTGTGTGTCCTTTCAGAGCTGGAAATGCTGTCAGAGATGTATGAACCAATTAGATGAGGCCGAGTATTTTCCCAGCTTATATGAAATGAGTAACGAAAACATAAGACATTTGGGCATAAAATACATTTATTAAATTAGACCATTAATGTTGGGACCAAAGCAGTATGGACTTTGTCCTATAAGAAAGTGGCCCCAGTTGTGGGAATCCGTGCCTTCTTAAGGACCATGAGGAGGGTGGGCTCCAACAAACTAAAATGAATCTATTAGTTTAGTTTTTATTTAAAAAAAAATAAAATTGTGCTCGTTTAATTTTTAGTTTAAATTTTGTTAAAATAAAATTAAATCGAATTTAATCAATTCTTTTTTTTAGTTCATTCCAAACTAATAAATATAGATCCGATTTGTCTTTTATCATCGGTCAATTGGACTTTAATCAAATTAAAATTAATAATTTTAATTTGAATTAAAATCTAGCACAAACCGATGTTACCAATCCCTAATTATTATGCCCTCCGTTTAATTAAAAAAATTCAATAACTCTATTATAATTATAGCATTAATAATTTATTTGATAACTTTTTATATTATTTATAAAAATATGAATAATATCAAATATATATTATTATGTGCCTGTAAATTATATCATAAAGTTTTAAATTTTTTATTGTTTTCGTAAATTTTACTAGTCTTATTATAATTCTCAACTCGTTTATTGCGATTCATAACTTATAAATTATAGTTTCTCGACTTTTTCCACGGTGTATATATAAATGTATCATATTATAAATTTTATCATCATAGTATTTAACTATAAAAATTGGATATCTTAAACGACATAAAATGTAACCTAATTTTTCTTGTAAATTATTATATATTATTTTTGTAAAATGAAAGATGAAATGCATGAAGCGACAAACAAGTTGGCAATTGGCATGTGGCGTGTGTTGGGTTGACAATTCAGTAGTTGAACCTTCAAAATTGGTTCCATTTTTATCACTACACCAATGCTGTATAACATAAGAAGATCAAAATCAAGTCCCATTTGTTAAATTTAAAAATAATAAATAATAAATAAAATAAAATCCACTCATATATGATGGATGGAGTTAGTATGATGCATAAATTATGAAAATAATCTCTCAACCACCAAATTATTATTATTTTATTGCATGTTATTTAACGTTATATATTGTGAAAAAATATATATTAACAATATAAATTATAATATTTTTTGAGTTTAATACGAAGTTATGATATGGGTATTGGGTAACATTATTAATTGTTACTTATTTCTGTTATGCAATATAGAGATTAAAATTGTGGGTTTAGTATGATGTGTTGATGATTTTAACATGACAAGAATGGTATTGGTTTTATTTGTCCATAGATTTCTCAAGTTGTCTATTGAACCACTTTTTTTTTTCTTTTATTATTTATAACTTCTGCCCAAAGTTTAATAATTTGCCTTTTCTATAATGTCATTTTCAACTTGTTTTAGCCATAAAAAATGTGATCTCAATGCCCCAACTTGGTAATAAAGAAAGCAAATAGGAGTCCCATAGCAACTTCTCTTTCTTGAGTCACATCTTTATCTTCACTTGTTTGGATTTTCTTCTCTTAGGTCAAAATTTCATCACATTTTTT